>JAQQPU010020433.1:0-15521 GCA_029168905.1 Artemia sp. Kazakhstan ARC1039
CTTCCAGTGCTGTATAATAGAAATCTCAAAACAAAAATATAAGGCAGCATCATTCAGCCAGGGGGAAGGGGGGCTGGAGCCCCCCCTTTGCCCCCACCCGCCTATATGGGCGCCCATGCATTGGGTATCATCCACTAAGCATACATCAAAAATTCAAAACCCCATGAGGCAGTAATGAAAATTATCATTGTTAGCAGCAATTCTTATTAATATTTGTATCTTAAATGTTGTAGTTAATTTACCTTGAACAGTATACAGAGAATTTTGTCATACCTATAATACTGATTACTTGATCTTCATTGATGATTGATGGGAATGCATGGTTGTGCTCTTACAAAATACAACATAATTTTTGAAAATCAGGAGAGGCTTTTAAAAAATACAAAATACTTCTTAAAAAACACAAATATGTTTTTACAAAAGTGTTCATACAAAATACAAAATAAGTCTTATAAAAATACATCCACTAAGGCAACATCTTCTTTTCTAAGAAATGAAAATGGAATCTTAAACAGGGTTCTTTTGGCTACCAAATGCACTTTTTCACATTCAGAATATATTGTACAAAATACACAATTCAACATTCACATACAATTCAAGATACAATGCATAATTTGATTGGCTTGTGGAAAGTGCAAGTACTCGAGATGCCTGTTCCCTGCAGTTTAAGGCCTGATGGCCGGCTGGTACCGATACGGCTGTTCCTGCTGGCTCAAGCTCTCTTCTGCACAAATTTAAAATAAACGTAATAAACACAAAGTAAATCTCTCAAAGCCCGATTTTTCCTATTTGAAGTAGCTTCAATTTTGTTACACATAGTGCCAACCACCTGATTTCTTATATGACTGGTGGGAATACATGGTTTTGTTCTTACAAGATCCAAAATAGTTTTCAAATAGTTCTATTTGGTACAAAATACAAAACAATTCTTACAAGTACAAAAAAGTTTTTACAAAGTACAAAATACTTCTTACAAAATAGGTTTTACAAATATTCTTTAAAAAGCAATCTATACAAATGAATTCTTAAAATATTACAAACTAGTCTTAACAAAATACAAATATTCTTTCCAAATTAGTTCTTACAAATAAAAATAGTTCTCACAAAATACAAAATAGTTCTTACAAAATCCAAAATAGTTCATACAAAATACAAAATAGCTCTTACAAAATACAGAATAATTCTGACTAAAACCAAAATAATGTGTAGGACAATAGCACTGCTTAAATACAGAGCAATGTGAGCTCGAATTTTGCATTATTTTTTCATCTCTTTCTTCATTTTTTTGTCTTTTTTTCATTATTTTTTTTCAGTTTTTTGTGCTCTTTTTTGCATTATTGTTTCTTCATTTTTCTCTCTTCTTTCTTTTTTTGCTCTTCTTTCATTTTTTTTTCTTTTTTAATATTTTTTTCATCTTTTTTTCTTTTTTTCATTATTTTTTTCTAATTTTTTGTCATCACAAAACATTTGTTACTAATTAAGTTTTACAAAATACAAAATAGTTCTTACATAATACAAAATATTTCTCATGGTTTTCATAAAATACAAATATTTATTACAACAAAGAAAAAAGATTTTACAAAATAAGAAACAATTCCCTCAAAATACAAAATAGTTTTTACAAAACAAACAATAATTCATACAAAATGCAAATAGTACTTACAAAAGTAGATTTACCTCTTACAGAATATATTAAAGATCTGACAACATCCAAAATAGTTCTTACAAAACAGAAATAATTATTATAAAATACAAAATAGTTCTTAAAATTACAAAATATTTCATTCAAAATCCCAATAATGCTCTAATTGAACATAAATACTTCTTAGAAAATACAAAATAGTTATAAAAAATGCAAAGTAATTTTTAGAAAATATGAAATATTTCTTACAAAATACAAAATGGTTCTTACAAAACACAATAATTCTTACAAAATACAAAACACATGCATCAAAATTCAATATTATTTTTACAAAATATAAAAAGTTCTCACAAAATCCAAAATAGTTCATACAAAATAGTTTACATGAAATAGTTTAAAAATAATTGTTATAAAATACAAAATAGTTCTTACAATTAAAAAATATCTCATTCAAAATCCAAATAATACTCTTATTGAACAATTACAATTACAACCAAATATATCATTCAGACTCCAAATAATGCTCTTATTGAACAATTACTGTTGCAACAAAATTCAATCTAATTCTTACAACATATAAAAAGTTCTCACAAAATTATTCTCACAATAATTACTATAAAATACAAAACATTCTTACTATTACAAAATATCTCATGCAAAATCCAAATAATGCTGTTATTGAACAATTACAGTTGCAATAAAATTCAATATAATTCTTATATAATATAAAGAGTTCTCAAAATATTATTCTCACAATAATTACTAGTGCCCTTTTTAAGGGATAGTGGCTAGTGCTCTTTTGAAAGGGCTAGTGCCCTTTTTAATAGTCAAAAGTGATTAGAGGGTAATAAAATCCCCACAACCCTTGGGGCAAGGATTGTAAGTTATGCCCTGGAGGCATATAAAGTTTTATAGAGAGCATTGTCATAGAAACTTCGAAAACTTCGAAACTTCGAAGAGCTAGTGCCCTTTTTAATAGTCAAAAGTGATTGGAAGAAAACTGACACCCCTCAAACGCCCACCATTTCCCCAAAAACATCCAATAAAAATTTTACAATAGTCATTTTGGGGCAAGGATTGTAAGTTATGCCCTGGAGGCGTATAAAGTTTTTATAGAGAGCATTGTCATAGAAACTTCGAAAACTTCAAAGAGCTAGTGCCCTTTTTAATAGTCAATAGTGATTGGAAGAAAACTGACACCCCTCAAACGCCCACCATTTCCCCAAAAACATCCAATAAAAATTTTCAGATAGCCATTTTGTTCAAAGTGGTTGAAAAGTCCAGAAATTATGTCTTTGAGGATGACACAGCCCTCAGCACAAAGGTTGTAAGTTATGCCCTAGGGGCATATAAGGTTTTATAGAAGGCGTTGTTGTAGATACTTCAAAAAGGGCTCTTTTGATTGGAAATTGAAAGTGCTAGTGACCTATTTAATAGTCAAAAGGGATTGGAGGGCAACTAACGCCCCTCTCGCGCCCACCATTTCCCCAAACACATCCAATCAAAATTTTTGAGATAGACATTTGGTTCAGCGTATTTGAAAATTCTGGAAATTAGGTCTTTACCAGCGTTGTTGTAAAAACTTCAAAAATGACTCATTCAATTGTAAACTAAGAGGGCTAGTGCCCTTATTAATAGTCAAAAGCAATCGGAGGGCAAATGCCCACTCATACCCATCATTTCCCAAAACAATTCCAATCAACATTTTGATACATCAATTTTGTTGAATGGGTCCAGAAATTATGTTTTTGAGTATGACAACCCCCCAGAGCTCTCAGGGCTATGGTTACAAGTTATTCCCTGGGGGCACATAATGTCATATAAAAAGTCTTGTTGTAAAAACTTGAAAAAGGTATTTAAGTTATTTCCAAAACTTATAAGCCCCCAGGGCATAACTCATAACGACAAGCTTGTGCGACAAGCTTGTTAAAGCTTACCGTATCTTGGTATTAATAAATAAATAACCTTTGCCCTGAAGACTGTGGTGGGAGTATCCTGCTCAAAGGTATAATTTCCTGAACTTTAACTGCATGGAAAGAAATGGCTATCTCAAAATTTTGATTGGATGTGTTTTGGGAAATGGGCATGGAAGGGGTGTTAGTTGCCTTCCAAATTACTTTTGACTATTAAAAAGGGCACTAGCCATTTCAATTTCTAATTTAATGAGCCCTTTTTGAAGTTTCTACAACAACACATTCTATAAAAACTTAATATGCCCCCAGGGTATAACTTACAACCCTTGTCCTGAGGGCTGTGAGGGGGTTGTCATCCTCAAAGACCTAATTTACAGAACTTTAAAACTACGTTGAATAAAATGGCTATCTCAAAATTTTGATTGGATGTGTTTAGGGAAAAGGTGGGCCTGAGAGGGGAGTTAGTTGCCCTCCAATCACTTTTGACTATTAAAAAGGGCACTAGCCCTTTGAATTTCCAATCGAATGAGCCTTTTTTTAAATTTCTACAACAATACCCTCAATAAAAACCTTATATGCACCCAGGGCATAACTTACAACCCTCACCCTGAAGGCTGTGGGGGAGTGTCCTCCTCAGAAAAATAACTTCTATCTGGAAATCAACTATGCTGAACAAAATGGCTATCTCAAAATTTTTATTGGATGTGTTTGGGGTAATGATAGACATGTGGGAGGCTAGTTGCCCACCAATCACTTTTGACTATTAAAAAGGGCACTAGGCCTTTGAATTTCCAATGGAATGAGCCTTTTTTGAAGTTTCTACAACAACGCCTTCTATAAAAACCTTATATGCCCCCAGGGCATAACTTACAACCCTTGCCCTGAAGGCCGTGGGAGAGTGTCCTCCTCAAAAACATAATTTCTATCTGGAAATCAACTATACTGAACAAAATGGCTATCACAAAATTTTTATTGTATGTTTTTCGGGAAATGGTGGGTGTTGAAGGGGTGTTAGTTGCCTTCCAATCACTTTCAAGTATTAAAAAGGGCACAAGCCACTCCAATTTCCAATTGAATGAGCCCTTTTCGAAGTTTCTACAACAACTTCTTTGATACAAAGTGCCCTGCTCTAAAGGAAAAAAATAATAGATGATAAATTGTGCCAACATTGTTCTTATATGCCCCCAGGGCATAACTTACAATCCTTGCCCCAAGGGTTGTGGGGGAGTATCCTCCTCAAAAACATATTTTCTATGTGGAAATCAACTATGCTGAACAAAATGTCTATCTCAAAATTTTGATTGGATGTTTTTGGGGGAATGATGGGCATGGGGGGAGGGGTCTAGTTGCCCTCCGATCACTTTTGACTATTAAAAAGGGCACTAGTCACTCCAATTTCCAATCAAATGAGCCCTTTTTGAAGTCTCTAAAACAACTCCTTTGATACAAAGCGCCGGGTATGGAGATTAAAAAATAAATAATACATTGTGCCCACATTGTTCTTTACTTAGACAGCCCTATTGTGCTGCCTATGATTGATACTATTTCAACCTTAAACAAGACCCTAAAATACTTATATAAAGCCTATCATTACTAAGTGCTTCATCTTACTTAACCCCCTAACTCTTGCTACTGTGCAAATATATAGCCAAACCCATATATATTTCTTACATATCTTGCACTACAGAACTCTTTAATTTCAACCCAATACCCATAAACTTAATTAAAATTGACAAATTCAACAAACAGATAATGTATGGGATATATATAATTTGTGCTATATTTTATTGCTTTAAGATTTGGATAAGATTTAAAGCTTATTTAAATATTTTCCAGTTTTCAATGTTCTTTTCAGATTTTTATGGTGATTTGATTAATTATGCAAAACACAAAAATAAAAATGGTCTTTCTTTTGTTTAAGCATTTCACCTTCTGAAGCAAAGCTATTCTAGACCTTTACATATTTTGAAAATTAGACAGGGAAGGAGCAAAAATGTGAAGTTAAGAGAAGATCATATTTGGAGTTTGAAATAGGATTTTCAATATATTTCAATCACTGTTTTGTAGTTAGTGTTTTCTTCTAAGTAGACCAATCCTGTACTTACAGGATCCTGTAATTACAGATACAGACCAAGGTCTGCAATTAATTAAAGGGAGTTGCTATAAAATGGAAATATGATTGTGGATTACACTTTAATAAACAAGGTTAAAAGCTAAAATTTTGTAATTTAAACACTGATTTATGATTATAACAGTAATATATGATGAAATAAGAGCAAAAATAAGCAGTAATGTGCAATAATCTGCATTTTAAGGAGGGGAAGAAGTTGAGGCATGTTCTTCAAAATACCTTCCTGGGCTATACTTTAGTCTGTTAATATATCCCTGAATATTTTCATTTTAATAAACTAATCCCTTTCCAAGATAGCCAAAAGTAGCAAAACAAGAATTTTACCCAGGTTTTTTATGTTCTTTTCAGATTTTTATGGTTATTCCTTCTCAAGAGCCCTGATTCTGCTTTGAAATTCTTTATAATTTACTGGATGAAACTTTTTCCTCAAAACTTAAGCAGCATTCACAAGCTTGTCTAGCTATGCCCTAAAGGGCTCAGCAAACTTAGCTGATTTCTGGAACCAATTTCAGCATCAGTGGACAAACAATAGGGGTAAGAAAAATTTCTTGTGCAATATTTTCAAAACATAAAATCATGGACACAAATAGTCCGTTGGAGTTTATTATTAGTTGCATGATTGATCTCAGCTCAGTAGTGGGGTCTTTCACCATAGACATCTCTGGCTGACTATTTTTATCCCTATTTTTTTTGTGATGATCATGATGAAAATGATGATCATGATGGCACTTATTTTGTAAATTGGCGCCAAAAACTAAAAAAAATTTCAAGGTCAAATTGACATAAATTTCTTTTAAAATCGGCGCTGATTTGGAAACCAGTTCCCAAAATCAGTTTCATGTGCCCAGCCCTTAAGGTGCTTTTTTGCTTGCACCATATAGACTGTTTCAGCTCAACCAGTCAACTAGATTTAGCTCTACTGTTGTTTTTGCTAGAAACATTGACAAACCCAGTTGTCAACTGTTTTTGAATGAAACAAGAAAATGGTTAAAGCTCTGGTTTAACCAAAACTGACACTGTTTATAAATGTATTTTTGTAACAAGTTGTATGAATTTTAGGCAAATACTTTCAAACTGTACAGTGTTTCATGGCTACAATTTAGATTTGTAGGCTCCATAAATTGATAATCTAAACATCCAGTAGGCCTAACAAATTCACCAAAAGTTGAAAAATATTTACCTAGGATTTTTTTTGGATATCATATGTTTAAAATTATCAGAACACTACTGAGGTTACTTCTTTAGCCTATAGTTTATACAGAACTCCATATCTTATGCTAATCAATCAGAGCTTGAAGCTGATAAGAAGAGTTAACTTATAATCACTTTATATAATTTGCTATTCCCTTTATTCATTCAATTGTCTAGGTTGTAGACCCTTGGGGGTGTCTAGGGTTAATACTTTTTGGTAAGTTTGCAGTTTACAACATAATTAAGCTTGAATCAAAGTGAATAAATTATTTAATACATTCTAGATAAAATTCTAGTTTAGCTACTTTTTCCTATCTTGGAAAAGGGTTATGTTAGGAAAATGAAACTTTCAGGGATGAGTCTACACACTAAGTATGTACCAGGAAGGTATTTCAAAGTACCTACCTTGGTATTTTCCTAGAAAACTAACTGGAGAAAAGGAAACATAATAAGAAAATAGTTCTTACTTCAAAATAGTCAGCCTTGCTATACTCCCCCCCCCCTTTATGTGCAAATATATAGCTTAATTTATATTCTCAATGCATTTTGTCACCTTAACTTGTTTTTCTAGTTATTGCTTTGTCACAGTTGATTCAATTTACAGGGACATGGGTTAAAACAACTAACACACATGGAAAAAAATGATAAGAAATCTATAATTTGGGCTATATACTTGCACATCAGGTAAATTAATATAAAATGTTGTTTTGTTAACATTTCAATAGGTAATAGATCTGAAAAGTAGGAAAAATTTCTAAGACTTGAAATCAGATGAGGGTTAACATGGAAGCTTGGAAATACCTTCCCAGAGTATATTTTTAGCCCTCAATTCATTATTGAAAGGTTCATTTTCCTAACCTAACCCCTTTTCAAGATAGCAAAAAGTAATTAAACTACAATTTACTGCCTTTTCTTATGCTCCTTCAGATTTCAATAATCATTTATGGGGCAGATTCCTTTTTGAGCACTTAAAGGACTAAAAATGTCCCATAGTCACCAGAACCTTATAAGCTTGTTTTATAAAATGAAACTGGCTAATGAGAAAAAATTGTTGGTACTGGTGTATTATATGGTCACTTCCAAACAGTCAAGTTTGGTTAATGCTAATGAATAAAAATAAAATAGAATGAATATATAATAGTTTCAAAACAAATTTGGGCTATATATTTGCACATTAGGGGGGTGGGGGTAAAGCATAGCATATATTAAATATATAACCTAACCTGGGTACCTCCCCCCTAGACCTAAAAAAACAACAGTTTCAATATTGTAAAGGCAATGAAAACTACTCTATGCATTCCATTTCTTAATAGCAGTCTCTTGAAAATAACCAATTTGGCAGGTATTGTCTCTCATTTGTCTTTTTGTCTCTTACAAATTTAATTTATTTTTTTTTATGATAGCCTAAAACCCCTCAAAATGACATCCCAACAAAATTGACATTATTTTTGTGGGGTTTCTAGCTCTTTTTAAAAATTTATATAAATTTGTTTTCAAAATAACATTTTACTATTAGCCTAAGTGTAAAAAAAAAAAAATCTTGAATCAGCTACAAATGGCAATTTTGTCTAACTAGCCAGTTTTCCTTTAGAAACATGCTGATAAAGTTTTGGTAACTAATGGGCTGTTTTGAGCAAGCAAACAAAAATTTGCCCCAGAAGCAGTTATTTAATTATGAAAAAGCATAAAAAAGACATCAAGTGATATATTCACTTTCATTGTAGCTAAATTATTGTGTTCCATTACTTGTCCAGACAAGTAGGATTACTAATCTAAGCTTTTCATGAGGGTGGACATGACATCAGAGGTTTGTGCAATAAGTAGGCCTAATAGAATACTCAGGATTACTTGAGGATAAGTGATGTCAGTCTTGTACATTTTTTAAATGGAAAAACATGTCAAATCATTTAGACTACAGAGAAGACTAGGAAATGGTAAATAGTGAAAATAAGCTTAGTGCTTCAGAGACCTGTAAGTAACCTTATGCATATTCTTCAGAATTTAAGTTTTTTGGTGGGCTAGGTCCATCTTACAAAGGCTACTAAGCTAAGCTTTATAAGGAATCAAGAGAAAAGTTTTCTGGTAATTAGAAAGGTTAGCTCTTAGACATCTTGAATTAAAATCAAGTATTTGGAGGAATCAAGACATGACTAGTTGTAGAAAAAGCCAAAAAAGATAGTCAAAGTGAGTGAAAGGCAAATCTGGGATAACCACCCTATAATTTTTATTTTAAAAAAAACAGAATGATTATGCCTATACCTTTATTATATAGACCTAGTCTAGATTTGTTGAGAATACTGGTTACATTTAGCCTAAGGTAAAGTATGAAATAATGGTGACAGAATATGAATATCCCTACGCCCCAGACTTGAATCTTATCTCTGGGACAGCAACTAAGTAGATCCATATCTGTCATTTTCTGCTTATATTTATACCTTAGGCTATTGTCATTCTAAGTGGCTTCCCTTGGTGTGTCACCCGACTTACTTGGATTTTGAAGCTGGTGAATTCTTATTCTATATTGCCAAGGGAATTGTCCTTTGGCTGCTTCGAGTTTAAATTGTTGTGCAGTTTACAACTGCTTAAACTGCTTCGAGTTTAAAAACAGCTGTGCAGTTTGTAAACAATTATGGGCTAAATGCTTCTTCCGAATTTGCGACCATCAATATTGCGCAGTTGCCAAACATTAAACATTCAAAACGCCACAGATTATGTTGAAATATCCGTTTTTGCGTATTTTTGGTGACAGTTTGTGCAGAAGGGAGCAATATCAAATGAACAAGAGGCCGATTTGGTACCAGCTGGATTTTAAAGAAGATTGCATTCGGGTGAAAAACGGTTTAAGTGTGTAGTTTTTGACAAAAGCTTTTCTCAAGCAGCACATTTGAGCATCCATCAAAGAACGTATACGGGTGAGAAACCGTTTAAGTGTAATGTTTGTGACAAAACCTTTTCTCAATCAGGAAATTTGAACAATTACCAAAAAGGGCATACGGATGAGTAGCCGATTAAATCTTATTTATGTGAGAAGGGTTATTCGCAAGCTTGCAGTTAGAATACACATCAAAGACTGCATTCACGTGAATAACCTATTATATGGGATGTGTGTAGAAAAAGTTTTCTGATTTTAGCAATTTTTAAATGAATTTTTCAATTTTCAAAAAAAAATCAAATGAATTTACTGAAAAAAATGTGCGTTGTCAGTTTAATATGCTTATGCTGATATTTATTCCTTAAAATCTTAATTAATTTTTGATTTCTTAGTTATAAAAGTGAAAATATTTAAAATAATTTTTTTCAGTAAAGTACAAATTATATTCTGGCTTTTAAAAAGCATAGGGTTTAGAACCTTACTTAGATTAATTTCTGCTCGTTTTGAGTTTCACTTATTTTAATTTCTGTTTGTTTTGGGTTTCATTTATTTATTGATACTGATTTGTGGTAGTTGTATGTTTGTTAGATTATTTGATTCTATTTCTGTTCCTTTTTGGTTTAATGGAGTTCTTTACTTCTTTTTGAAAAACATATTTTGTGCAAAAAGTTTTTTTGATCAATTTTTGTTCGTTTTATATTGACATAGTCTTTTTCTTGGAGAAAGACAAAGCCTCTTCTGAAGTTAAAAAAAACATCTCTTCCATAAAAAACCTGAAATACCCCCTGGGTATAGCTTAAAACCCTTGCCCCTAATCTCTGGGGTTTGTTTCAACCCCAAAAGCCTTGTTATATGATATTTAGACTATTTTGAATGGAATAGCTATCTCAAAATTTCCATTAGACGCATTTTGGGACAATATGACGTGTGTGTGTAGGGGGGGGGGGGGGGGCTGTCCTTTGATCACTTCGACTCTTAAAAAGAGAACTAGAGCGTCTGATTACCAATCCAATGAGCCCCCTTTGAAGTCTATATGACCACACTTTCTATAAGAACCCTACATGTCCCAAGGATATAACTAACAACCCTTGCCCTGAGGGCTGGGGGGGATTTGTTATCCTCAAAGACCTAATTTCCAGACCTTTCTGATAGGCTTAACAAAATGGCTGTATCAAAATTTTGATTGGAAGTGTTTAGGGGAATGATAGGTGTGGAGGGAGACATTTGCCCCCTGATCACTTTCGACTAATAAAAAAGGCACTAGTCCTGTCAATTTCCAATCGAATGAGCCATTTTTAAAGCTTGTAAGACAAAACTTTCTATAAAAACGTTATATGCCTCAAGGTTATAACTTACGACCCTTGTCCTGAGGGTTTTGGCGGGAGGTCTGTCATCCTCAAAGACATAATTTCTATACCTTTCAACTACGTTGAACAAAATGGCCATATCAAAATGTTGATCAGAAATGTTTGGAGAAATGGCGTGGGATGTGGGGAATGGAGGGATTCTCCCTCTGATTACTTTCTATTATTAAAAAGGGCAATATCCCTCTCAATTTCCAATTGAAAGAGCCCTTTTTGAAGTTTTTACAACAACACTTTCTATAAGACATTATATGCCCCAAGAACATAACTTACAACCTTAGCCCTGAGAGCTGTGAGGGGGTTGTCATACTCAAGAACGTAATTTCAGGACCCTTCAACTACGTTCAACGAAATTGCTATATCAAAATGTTTATCAGAAGTGTTTGGGGAAATGAGGGGTATGGGGGGCGGGCATTCGCCCTTCTATCGCTTTTGACTATTAATAAGGGCACTAGCCCTCTTAGTTCCCAATTGTATTAGTCCTTTTTGAAGTTTCTACGACAACGCTGGCCAAGACCTAATTTCCAGAACTTTCAACTACTAACAAAATGTCTATCTCGAAATTTGGATTGGATGTGTTTGGGGAAATGGTTTGCGTGAGAGGGGCGTAATTTGCCGTCCAATCACCTTCGACTATTAAATAGGGCATTAGCGCTTTCAATTTCCAATCAAATGGGGTATTTTTGAAGTTTCTACGACAATGTTTTCTATAAGATCTTATATGCCCCCAGGGCATAACTTACAACCCTTGCCCTGAGGGGTGTGGGGGGGGGGGTCATCATCCTCAAAGACGTAATATCAAGAACTTTCAACTATGTTGAAAAAATTGCTATCTCAAAATTTTGATTGATGTGTTTGGGGAAATGGTGGGCGTGAGAGGGGGGTTGGTTGCCCTCCAATCAGTTTCGACTAGCCTATTAAAAAGGGAACTACCCCTTTCAATTTCTGATTGAATGAGCCTTTTTTGAAGTTTCTACGACAACTTTTTCCATAAAAAACCTTATATGCCCCAAGGAAATACCCTACAACCCCTGCCCTGAGGGGTTTGGGGGTTTTTCATCCTCAAAATCATAATTTCCAGAAATTTCAACAACGTTGAAGAAAATGCCTATCTCAAAATTTTAATTGGATGTGTTTGGGGAAATGGTAGACGTGAGAGGGGGGTTAGTTGCTCTCCAATCACTTTCCACTATTAACAATCGCACTAGCCCTTTCAATTTCCAATCAAATGAACTTTTTTGGAAGTCTCTACGACAACAGTTTCTATAAGAACCTTATATGTCCCCAGGGTATAACTTACAACCCTTGCCGTGAGGGCTCTAAGGGGGTTATCATCCTAAAAGATCTATTTCCCAGAACTTTTAACTACGCTGAAAAAAATGAATATATAAAAGTTTTGATTGCATGTGTCTGGGGAAATGGTGGGTGTTAGAGGGTGGTTAGTTGCGCTCCAAGTATTTTCAACTATTAAAAAGGGCACTAGTCCTTTCCATTTCCAATTGAGTGAACCCTTTTTGAGGTTTTACGACAACGCTTTCTATAAAAACCTTATATGCCCCCAGGGCATAACTTACAAACCTTTCCCTGAGGGCTGCAGGCGGAGTTTCATCCTCAAAGACAATTTCCAGACCTTTCAACTACGCTGAACAAAATGCCTATTTAAACAATTTTATTGGATGTATTTGGGAAAATGAGAGGGGGGTTATCTCCCCTCCAATCACTTTCGACTATTAAAAAGGCCAAGAGGCTTTTGAATTTCCAATCAAATGAGCCTTTTTTGACGTTTCTACGAAAACAAAACAATAGTAAAAAAAAGAGAAGAACGAGGACTCACTCGTTTTTCTTTTTTTTTACTATTGTTTCGTTTTATCATGATTGGCCAGTGTGGTCTCAGAAATTATCTACGAAAACACTTTCTATAAAAACCTTATATGCTCCCAGGGCATAACTTACAACCTTTACTCTGAGGGATTTGGGGTGGTAGTCATCCCCAAAGACCTAATTACCAGAACTTTCAACTACGTTAAACAAAATGGCTATCTCAAAATTTTGATTGTATGTGTTTGAGGAAATGATGGGAGTGAAAGAGGGGTTAGTTGCGCTCCAATCACTTTTGACTATTAAAAAGGACACTAGCCATTTGAATTTCCAATCGAATGAGTCCTTTTTCAAGTTTCTACGACAAAGCTTTCAATAAAGCTTTGATATGACCCCAGGGTATAACTTATGACCCTTGCCCTGAAGACTGTGGGAGAAGTGTCCTGCTCAAATTTATAATTTCCAGAACTTTCAACTACGTTCAACAAAATGGCTATCTCAAAATTTTGATTGAATGTGTTTGGGGAAATGGTGGGCATGGAAGGGGTGTTAGCTGCCTTCTAATCACTTTCGACTATTAAAAAGGGCCCTTGCCATTTCAGTTTCCAATCTAATGAGCCTTTTTTGAAGTTTCTACGACAATGCTTTTTATAAAAACGCTATATGCCCCCAGGGCATAACTTACGATCCTCGTTCTGAGGGCTATGGGGGGGGGGGGTTGTCATCCTCAACGACCTACTTTCCAGATCTTTCAACTATGTTGAAAAAATGGCTATCTCAAAATTTTGATTGGGCGTGTTTGGGAAAAAGGGGGCCGTGAAAGGGTGGTTAGTTTCCCTCCAATCTCTTTCGACTATTAAAAAGGGCACTAGCCCTTTGAATTTCCAATCAAATGAGCCCTTTTTGAAGTTTCAACGACAAAGCTTTCTATAAAAAGCTTATATGCCCCCAGGGCATAACTTTCAACCCTTTCCCTGAGGGTTTTGGGGGTTCCCTGAGGGCTGTGAGGAGTATCCCCCTCAAAAAAGAAATTCTTATCTCTAAATCCACTACGTTGAACAAAATGGTCATCTCAAATTTTTTATTGGATGTGTTTGGGGAAATTGTGAGCGTGAAAGGGGTATTAGTTGCCTTACAATCACTTTCGACTATTAAAAAGGGCACCAGCCATTCCAAATTTCAATCGTTTTACCCCTTTTCGAAGTTTCTACAACAACTCCTTCGATACGAAGTGCCCTGGTCTAGAAAAAAATTTTATAGTGCCAACATCGTTCTTTACTTAGGCAGCACTATTGCGCTGCGTATGATAGTCTTTCTCAGTGATAAAGACTGAACCTCTTCTAAAGTTAAACAGTCATCCCTTCAATAAAAACATTAAAAAACCCCTGGGAATAACTTACAACCCTTGCCCCTAATCTCTGGAGGGTTTTTAAACCCAAAAGCCTTGTTAAATGATGTTTAGACTATTTTTAATATAATGGCTATCTCAGAATATCTATTAGATGTATTTCGGGACAATACGACATGTGTGTGTGGGTGTAGGGGAGGGGGTGGGGGCTAGTTGCCCTTATATCACTTTGATTTTTAAAAAGAGCACTAGAACTTCTGATTACCAATCCACTGAGCCCCATCCAAAGTTTCTATGACCATGCTTTCTCTAAAAAACCTTATATGCCCCCAAGGCATAGTTTACAACCCTTGCCCTGGGGGCTAGGGGGATTTGTTATCCTCAAAACATAATTTCCCGACCTCTCAAATACGTTGAACAAAATGGCTATCTCAAAATTTTGATTGGAAGTGTTTGGGGAAATTATGGGTGTGAGGAGGGGCATTTGCCCTCTGACCACTTTCAACTAATAAGAAAGGCACTAGTCTTCTCAATTTCAAATCGAATAAGCCCTTTTTGAAATTTCTGCGATAACGCTTTCTATAAAAACCTTATTTGCCTCCAGAGAATAATTTACAACCCTTGCCATGAGGGCTCTGGGGGGACTGTCCTCCTGAAAGATATAATTTCCAGATGTTTCAACTACGTTGAACGAAATAGATATCTCAAAATTTTGATCGGATGAGTTTGGGGTAAGGGTGGTTGAGGAAGGGTTGCTAGTTGCCTTCCAATCATTTTCGGCTATTGAAAAGTGCAAACCCCTTTTAATTTCCAATCGAATGAGCCCTTTTCGAAGTTTCTACGACAACTTCTTCGATACAAAGTGCCCTTGTCTAAAAGAAACCAAAAAAAAAAAAATACATTGCGCCAAAATCTTCCTATACTTAGTTTGTGCTGCCTATGATTTAGAAATTGTGTGATACCTTACCTATCCTTTGAGCAGATTAAAAAAATCCCCAGCTGGTTAAAAACATACCTTCATTCCGGCTAATATGAAAATCCAGTTTAAAAGGGTCAGAATCAGCTTCTAGCTGTTCAGGTATGCTAAGTAAAACCTCCAGAAGATCATCATCATGTTTAGGTGATGAAAAATTTTTATACTTTTAAAAAACTCTTCATTGTCAGTTGAATATGTACCTTCAACTTCTGAAGAAACCATAAGGATAATTAAAATAACAAAATAAAGCCAGCTACTTTAGAGAA
>JAQQPU010020434.1:0-14509 GCA_029168905.1 Artemia sp. Kazakhstan ARC1039
CTCCTGCGCTCGCCGATGAATAACTTTTTGGATCTTTTGGTGTTTTTTATTTCAGGAAAAACTGGTATTAGGGATTTTTTCTTAGGAATAACTAGATTTTTGCTAAAAATTCTTCAAAGTTTTCCTCGTCACTGTCATATTCAAAATAATCTTGTTTAAAATTTAAGGGTTTTAGCTCTGCCAATCTTGATTTAGCTGGCTCATTTTCCGTATCTGACGAATCAGTGGAGAGGGGATGTGATAACCATCTCTCAGGAAATTTGGCTCTTTTTATTCGGCTAACATGAGCCTTGTAAGTTCTTCCACGATCGGGGTTCTCCATTTTAAAAGTATAATCGTTATCGTACTTTTTGACTATTCTGTACGGTCCAGAATATTTGTTGGAAAGTTTTTTTCCTTCCGTTTTTGCCTCTTTCTTTAGGTAGACGCAGTCTCCTACTTTGCAATCTATATTCCCCTTGACTTAGGGTTGGTTTCTTAGCTCTTGGTTTCTTTTACATTTTTCCAACTCTTGCCTAACTATTTTATAAGTTTTCCTCATCCTATTTATGAATTCTTGTTTGTAATCCTCCGAGCTATTATAATACTGCCGAGACTCAATAATCTCATCATATTGGATTCTAAAATCACGACCAAAGAGTAAATAAAATGGATTATCTTTAGTTGTTTCTGAATAAGCAGTGTTGATTACGTTAGTTAAATAAGGTAAGAATTGATCCCAGTCGTTCCTATTGTCTTTTGTATAAATACTTAATACGTTCGAGAATATTTTATGCCTATTTTCTATTTTACCATTAGCTTGTGGATGGTACGGAGCTGACACCATTTTCTCTATATTAAGAAAACTCATTAGGTCTTTTGTTACTTTTGAAAAAACTTTGCTTCCGTTGTCACTCAAAATTTTATTAGGAATGCCAAATTTTAAAAATAATTTTGCTAACGCCTTACTTGTGGCGTAAGCACCTTGGTTTTTCAATTCTTTTGCAAAAGTAAATCCTGAAAAATGGTCTATAACTGAAAGAATACAAGTATGGCCTCTGCTAGAAAGAGGCAAGGCTCCGCTCGTTCCGTATAAGTCAAATGAGATAATATCGAAGGGGTACTTTGCTACCGGGACTGTTCCCATAGGAGGATTAGGATAAGCTGGGGGGATTTTTCTTAAGTTACACTTGTGGTAATACAGGTATTATTGAAGTTTGGTTTCTTTTTGTCTCAGCAGTCACGATTCTACACAGTATTTCTTCATCAAGATCATAGTAAAAACTATCTATCTCTTTTCTAAGAGTTTTGAATTTATCCGGTAACGCATCGTCATTCACAAAATAATTAATAAGCACCGAACACATATCGTCCTTTTTTTGCTTTCTTTTTATATTTTCTAACGACAAGGGACATTAGTTAACCCTATTTTCCTTTACCGTGTGCTTGACTTTGTTTTTCTTACTTCCATGTTTGCTCTTAGCATTGATAGTGTTAACTTCATTTTCCGACGGAATATTTTCTGGGTATCTACTCAAAAAGTCACAAGCTGCGTTTTGTTTACCTTTTTAAATGTTCAAATTCGTAATCTAGGTCTTGGATTTTCATAATCCATCTAGATAGAATGCCCGTGGGGTTTTTAAATGTGCGCAGGTACTGCAAGCTTTTATGGTTTGATCGTAGTATAAATTTTCTACCAATTAAATAATGTCTAAATTTGTCCAAGTAGTGGATTATAGATAGTAATTCTAAGTTTGTGGCGAATAACTACTTTCGCCCTTTGATAAGGTTCTACTCGAATAGCATATAACTTTTTCTATTTTTTTGATTAGAAGGTCCTTGTAAAGAATCAGGGTTTCCCATGGGAATTATTTGCGAAAGAACAGCCCCAATGCATTTTGAACTAGCATCTGTTTTGACCACAAATTTTCCGTTTTCGAAATCAGGAAGTGATAATATTGGTTCAGAAGTGAGTGCCTTTTTGAGACGGTCTAGGGAAGTTTGAGCTTCCTGGGACCAGGTAACATTTTGGGAGTTCCCTTTAGTTAATTCAGTGAGGGGTTTTGCAATTTGGGCGTAATTGTGCACGAATTTTCTAAAGTAGCCAGTAAGACCTAAAATTCCTCTTAATTCTTTCATAGTTCTGGGGGGTTTGAGGTTTTCAACACATTTTATTTTATCAGGGTCTGGATATATCTCTCCTTGTGTCACTACTACTCCTAAAAATTTAATTTTAGGTTGAAATAAATTTACTTTCTCAGGCCGGCATTTTAAATTGCCCTGTCTGAACTTCTCGAAGACCTTAGCTAATGCTGCTAAGTGTTGTTCAATGTTTGCTCCCACGCATATGACATCATCAACAAAAAGAATTATATTCTTTAATCCTCTTAACAGGTGTAATAGGGGTCTACATAGCGCGCTTGAACTTGTTTTAAGTCCAAAAGGTACTCTTAAGTATTCATACGAGCCACATTCAGATGCTGAAAATGCAGTTTTATGGACATCTTTTTCGGCTATTTTCAATTGGTGGTAGCCTTGGGTAAGGTCCAAAGAATTAAAAATTTTGCTTTTGCTTGAAATAGAATCAAGAATTTCAATTATTCTTGGTAAAAGAAATTTATCGCTAACTACTTGTTTGTTGAGGGCTCTATAATCTACTACAAGTCTAAGGTCAACTTCTTCTTTGGTACTAACATCACTGGTGCGCTATACGGACTTATACTTGGGCGTATAATTTCATTTTTTTCTAATTCATGGATTTTATTTTTTAACCATTTTTTGTGCTTATATGGCACACGATATGGCTGTTTCGCTACAGGATTACCAGTCGTTAAAGTTGAGTGTTCATAAAACGGTATCAGCCCGATGCTATCTTCAGATGCAGAGAATACATCCTTAAAATTCCATAATAATTCGCATAATTTGTTCTTAAGTTCCATGTCCGTAATATGATCCATATTAAATTTGTTTAAAAATTGCGATTTAGTTAAAGGGTATTTGTTATTTGAGGTTTTAATGCCGTTAACTAGGTTTCTTTTAGAATTTTCCCATGTATTTAAATCATTCTCTGATAAAACTTGAATTTGAACTAAACACGTCCCCTTTTTTATTGTAGTTGTATCATTTTCGTGGTTATTAGTTACCCAAATAAAACCTTCTCCTTTGTCATAAGATATAATCTGTTCCTCGCATAGCAGATTTTCGGGAATTTCAGATGGGGTCGCAAACCATATTTCGGATTTGCTAACCACTGACGCAATCATCTGTGATATTTGAATTTTTTGCATCGTTTTGGGGGGGGGACTTTTGTTTTCCTTATCGCGAATCCGTAATATTTCTCTTTATTTTCATTGTTTATTAGATTCATACTGGCGCTATTTTGCGCCATTGCGGCATCTTGCGGTGTCACGTTGGGTTTTACTATGTTTTTCCATAATTCCGCTATTTTCTTAATTTCGTTTGACCTGTAATGTCGCATATCTCCTATTTTTATTTTCGCAGATTCAATACCCTTATTATTTAAATTTACTTGATCTCTCTAATGTCTTTCAGAATAATTGAACAAATTTCTAATTATGCCTTTTCCTCCTTGCGAGACATGAGGTTCAAAAGATTGCGACATTATACCGTCAGAAATTTTGTTTACTGTTACGTTTTCTTCGTATCCTCTGTTACGATTTTTTAAGGTAGAAATTTCTTCCCCTATCTTAGCTGGGTAGACAAGCCTCTCGTTTGCTACGTCTAATAGTACTCTATTAGACCTTAAAAAATTTGCGCCTATAATTGCTTCGTACGGAAAGTTATCACATATTATAAAATTTGTCTGGAAGATCCTATTGTCCCTTTTTACGTTTAGGCAAATTGAACCCCTTGCATCCAGTTTATGCCCTGTCACACTACTTAAATTGGGATTATTAGGGTTCCTCTGTCGCCTAATATGCAGAGGCAACATATTAAATACGTATGAGTTTATGATACTAATAGTTGCACCAGAGTCAATCAAAGCTTTAAAGTAAACGTTTTCTACACAAAAATCATTAAATATAGGTAACGTGTTATTATTATCACTACAAGACGGCACTACCATTGTTTTGGATTAATTAAATATTCCGGGCACCCTCTGGGTCCAATTTATATTTCTGAGGGGCCTGAAACGTTTCCCTGAGGATTTATTTCATGTGTCGGTGCCTGTAATAGATATTCAGACGTATGAGTTTCCGTAGGCATATCTAATTGATTTACGTCTGTCTGCCTTCGCCATGTATTATTATGGTAACGTGGATGTCCTGTGTCAGTGCCGCTTGCTGGCGCTGACTGCCAATGCCGTTGGCTTGCAAAATTTTCATGTCCCGTCGGCAAGTTTTCGTGATTTCTATATAGCATTCTCGCATTATATTGGCTTTGTCGATTATTTGGGTTTTCAAATCGGTAATTACTTTGTCTATTGGGGGAGGGGTATAAAAATTTGGTTTGTTCGCGTTGTAAGGTACTGATTGGCGCAATCTTCCCTGGCTATAGCCTAGCGCACCACCGGCGCTAAAATTTGTTCTTCCGAACAAATGGTTGCCATAATTTTGCGTACTACCGTTAGCAATTTTTGGTATGCAATTGGGGACATAACGGCACTCTCTCGTGATATGTCCAGGTCTATTACAAATATAGCACCTTATTATTGTAGGGTTATTTTCGTAATTAGATTGTTTGACAGGCTGAAAACGTACTGTTCTTTGCCTAGCGGGTTCTTGCGTTTTATTTCTTTGTGGCACTGGGGACTTATCCCTTGAAAAGTAATTGGGAAACGCCTGATCGCCCTTGAAGATTGGGTTCGCGTTTGAATCGCCTAGGCTATTTATTTTTGCTTTACTGTGATTAGCGACCATCGTATCAACTTCGATCAATCGCTCTACCTCCTGAACTGCAAGATCCAACGTCTGAATATTTTTGGATATCACCATTTTATATAGTTTTGGGGGTAGTCCTTGCAAAAAGGTATTTAGTATGACTTTTTCATACAGTTCTCCTGAACCTCTTCCATAATTTGCCTCTACTGAAATGCGTATATTATCAAGATATTCTCTTATATTTTGTGAATAATCAAAGCTCACCATTCCGTGTTTTAATTTATTTATAGAACTGGTTTCGATAAATCTATCTTTAAATGCTTTTAATAATTTGTCTACCGTATTTATTGGCAAGTTGGCGTCATTGCCTATGGTATGTTCAATTTGTTTTAGAAAGATTAAGGCCTGGCCTTTTAGTCGTAATAGGAGCATGTCGACTAACGCTTCTAGCTCTGTTTTTGTTAGTTGTACAAACTGGGCCAATTGGATATTAAATTCGTCGTTATTTGATTGACCATTGTACTCCGGGATAGATTTTGCTATTTCTATATTTTTCGCGACTAACTTTTGCACTGTTAATAAGTCATTAAGTTCGTCCACCATTTTTCATTTGAATCAATTCAAAATAAATTTATTTTTTCACTTAACCTTTTTTGGGGGAGGCTATTATCTCCTATGAGATATTTTAAAGGGTTTCCTGTGGTAGCTTAGCGGTTATAGGCCTAATCACTTTACTTATATGTCTGTATCTCCCTAATAATTAAATTTAAATTACAAGGTTTTATAGCCTAGTTAGTTCGCATGATTTTTCTCCAATTTCCGACTCGCGCCATTTGTAGTGATGAATGGTATTTGTGGCTATAAATGGAAATTGTTGCGGTGAAAGAAAAGGACCGGGCTTAATTGTGGTCATAAATATTGACCGCGTCAAATCTAATTTCGTACTTTAAAACTGCGAACTTACACCTTATAAGTCCTCCGATAGCGCCGCTTATAGCGCCAAAGATTGTGCCATCGAGCCCTACGCCACAACAATGGGGAGTGAAGTAGATTTATAACCGCGCCACCCTCAATTATTGAGAGAAAATAACATGTGTAGCCATATAAATGTGACCTCTTTTCTTCGAGCGATCTGGAGGTCAGATTCCCTGGAAACGTTCTTGGAGATTTGCGAACTAATTACCTGTTATCAGACTAGATGCAGACATATAAAATGAAATATACACAGGTAAAAAACAATAGATTTATTGAGACTTACATATTTAGGTGAACAGCAGTGAGTCACTTCAAACGACAACAATGGTGACTGAGATACAACAGTCCAAGAATTGCAAGGATCGCACGCCGAAATAATTCTATCTAAGTGGTCCTGATTCTAAATTACGAATCCTTCCAAATCTGATTTACGAATGCTCCCAAAAAGCACTTTTACCCCACTATCAAACATAGCTTTTTTTATCCCGCGCTGTGAGGACTGGCTCACAATTGGCTCAGGTGGCCCAAGGATGCGAACCCTTCGTCCAATAAATTGTCTTAAATATTTCTGATGATTCAAACGTTCACACGGCTTTTATAATTTAAACTTCCTTAGAAATATTGTGCGTAGCATCTTTTTTATTGCCCGCTGTCTTATCGAAATCTAAAGCTTGGATAGCGCCGTTCTTTGTCTGAGGCTAACTGCAGTTTTTTCTCTTTGCTGATTAAGGACTTTTCATTTTTGAAACTAGATTTAGCTTAATTATAGGAGTCGGAATTATCTTTAGAAAGGAGGAACTTTATTTTGGTATTTTAAATACATCGTGTTTTACTCCCGGTACACAAATTCCCCATAGATTTTATCCGTGTTTTGGCACACAATGTCCAGAAGAGTCAGTACATCACTGGCCAAGTACAGTCTACAATAATCCCACCCATTTTTATACCCACCCTTTGCCCGAACCCTCTTGGCCAATTCATAGTCACCAGTGGTGTACTGACTGTCCGTAAGAGAATTGTAAAATGCTTCGATAGGCGGTAATGACACCTAATCTAGCCTCGAGGCAGAGTTGTAGTAAGCATATGCATATATGGCCTTACAAGTATTGCTCTGGGGGCATATCTGGTTCTTATGGAAGGTATGCTCGTGTAAACTTCAGACAGGGTTCATTTGAATGGAAATTAAAAATTGTAGTTCATTTTCTCAGAGTGAAATAGATCAGAGGGCAACTAGCCCCTCCCGTCCTCAACGCCTTTGGGCGTACCGGATGGATAAACCTATCTGATAAAAATTCCAGGTGACTATTGTGTTAAAAATAGTTAAACCATCAGATATTAAAACTACAGGGTCAACACAACCCCCCAGGGCCCAGGAATAGGCGGTGTAAGTTATACTCTGGAGATATATATATGGTTCTTATATAAGGGATACTCGTATAAACTTCAGACAGGGCTCATTTGATTGAAAATACAAAGTTCTAGTTCACTTTTAAAGAGTTAAAAGAGACCGAAGCTTAATCTAGTCCCCCACGCCCTTTTTCCCCAAACCCATGCAATAAAAATTTGAGATAGCAATTTTGTTAAAAATAGTTCGAACATCAGATAATAAAAACTCCGAGGTATAAAACTTTCCGAAAAATAAGTTTTTCAAAGAAAAGTAAAGGCCGTTTTAAACTTAAGCTCAGCAGATACAAATACCATTTAAAATTCAAACTCAAAACGACCAGAAATTACTATTAAAGAATAAATTAAACCCAAAACGAACAGAAATTAAATAAGCAATCATAGCAAAAACATACAACAAGTAATAATATAAATGGATAAATAGATCTTAAAGCGAGTAATGCTTAGATAGAACATGAATATCAAACTTAAAATGAAAAAAAAATATTTTCCTATTGAAGTACAAATGAAACTTAAAACGAACAGAAATTAAATAAACAATCAATGCAAACAAACATACAATAGATAGTAATGTAAATTAATAAACATATCATAAAACAAGTGAAACTTAAATTGAATATGCAAATCAAGCTTGAAACGAACAAAAATCACCACAAACAAGAGTTTGGGTATGACCTCCTTCTCTCACTTTAAAAGTCTAAAACCTATTGCGTCATTGACGTTTTACTGAAAACCAATTTTATGACAAATGTTTTCTTTTGTACTTAATATTGAAAATAAACATTAAAGTTTTAGTAAAATTTTGAACTGATGAGCTTTCAGCAATTAATATCATTATACATAAAATGTCCAGTTTAATTTATTAGTACTTTTTAAAGTTCCTAAAGACGAATATAATTTCCCTACAGACAAGTGTTTAAATACTGCCTCCTTTCCTAACTGTAAATAAAAACCAAAAGCCTACTGCGTCATTGGCCCTTAACTGAAAACGGATTATATTCAAATATTTTCTTTTCCAGTTCTTACAGTATTGAAAATAAAAATACAATTACAGTGAAAGAAATTCTTGAACTGACGGATCTTTCAACAATTAATATCATTATATAAATATTCAATTTAATGTTGTTTATACTATCCAAGACTGTTCAAGACGCATATAGTTTTCAGTAAAGTGCCAATGCCGCAGTAGCTTTTAGACTTTTACAGTGAGAGAAGGAGGTCATACCCAATCTCTTGCTGGTGACGGTTTTAGTTCGTTTCAAGCTTGATTTCCATATTCAGTTTAAGTTTCACTGGTTTTAAGAATTATTTATTAACTTACATTAATATCTATTGTGTTTTTGTTTGCATTGATAGTTTATTTAATTTCTTTTCGTTTTAAGTTTCATTTATACTTCAATAAGGAAATATTTTTTTTCATTTTAAGCTTGATATCCATATTCAATCTAAGCATTACTCGCTTTAAGATCTATCTATTCATTTATATTATTATTTGTTGTATGTTTTTGCAATGATTGCTTATTTAATTTCCGCTTATTTAATGATTGCTTATTTAATGTTCGTTTTGAGTTTCATTTATTCTTTAATAGTAATTTCTGTTCGTTTTGAGTTTGAATTTTAAAAGGTATTTGTATCTGTTGAGCTTAAGTTTTAAATGGCCTTTACTTTTCTTTGAAAAACTGATTTTTCTGAAAGTTTTTTTTAATTAATCATTAGAAATAGCCGTGACCTCATCAAATTGTAAAATATGGTTAGTGTGAAAGAAGATATGTTCTGCCTAAGCCGAAACAAAGGTTTCAGGAGGCCTCCTCAAATTGTATATTTTTTTTCTATTGCGATGCTCAATAGATCTGTCAATAAATTGCTGGTGAGTTCTACCGATATAAAACTTACCACAAGAACAAGGAATAAGCCCGTTTTTTAGCACCAGAATCTTATATCTAAGATATTGCATCTTTCTGCAAAGATTATCGTTTTTAACTCATCTTTGTTCTAAGATCTTACATCTAACTGATGTTAGCTGAAAGTGTGAAGACCGCCACTGTTCTGCCATATAGAAAAGTGATGAGAGAACTTTGATGATATACTCATCATTAGTAGAAAGGGTCTTATAGCGCATGTAGTACAAGATCATTGACCTACTAACGGTACGAACAGGATGACATCCAATCAGAGGATTAGAATACAAGTAGTACAAAACCACGTGCCTCTTATGACATCATCAGACCAGAGTTTTTAGAGATGTTTATTTGAATTTACGTAATTTCTATGTCGAAATCAAAATACCTTTTTATTTGCTATGGCATGTGGGACGTTGTATATATTGATCATGCTTGTCTGCACAGACCATACTTTCTTGGAATATTAGCTTTAAAACATGTCATAAATGTTAGAATATTAAGCGGGACTCTAAAGAGATAGAAATTTTTGACTTAACGCTAAAAAATTTGAAAGTAATAGACTCGTTAAGATGACTTGGCTTTAATTCTCGACTGTGTTCTTTACATTACACAGGTACCATCGAGCAGTGTTGTCAATATAAAATGTGCAATAAAAAAGATAGAAATTTTTGACTTAACGCTAAAAAAGTTGAAATTAATAGGCTCATCAAGATGACATGGCTATACTTCTCCAGCGTGTTCTGTATAATACGCAGGCACCATTGAGCAGTGTTGTCAAAATAAAATAGGCAATAAAAAAGATAGAAATTTTTGACTTAACGCTAAAAACGTTGAAAGTAATAGACTCATCAAGATGACATGTATTTTACTATATTTATTTTGGATACAAGTAACACCGCTTGGCCCAGCCAATCCTCTCAATCCCCATTCAAAACCCATTCTTCTTTTTCTTAGCTTTATCTTTCAATGACTCAAACTAGGAAGTCCAAAATAGAATTTAGTTCAAAGCTTACTTATTGCAAAACAACTATAGCTTAGCAACGAGACTTTAAATTGTCATTATACTATAGGCCAATCTAAGCAAATTTAATTACGGAACGAAAACAGGTCATTTATCTTAAAAGAAAAGAAACAGAGGTAGAACCCCAACATGCACTCTAAAGGGCTCTTAGCATCCCCCCGCCTTTTACATAATTTCCACATCTTAAAACATCTCTATTACACATTAATTTTTCAAACAATTCGTTTCCCTCTTCCAGACAACCTAGAAATATGCAACGCCACAAGCTTAATCCTTTCCTAGTCCACCAGGCACCCTTTGAGAGGGTTCTGCCTTATTTTCTGAGGGATCTGCCTTATTCACACATATGTTCTTGTTAGTTTAGGCAAGACACGCGCCAAAATATTTTGAAACATTTGATGAATGTCTCTGTTTAGATCGCTAAGAGAGACGGTTCTAATTTGATGGTTTTAACGCATGAAGGAGAAAAGACACTTTTTGAGTAACATAATTTCTTTTTCGAGCGAATTAAATGGTAATGAATAGTGGGAGGAGGGAGGGGTTACACAGTGGAAAAAGAGTATGTTTGAAACAAAGCAAAGTGTAAAGATTTTTTTTTTGGGGGGGGGGGGGTAACTATAGAGAGTTAGGTACTTACATAATTGTATGTATTATCCATTATTTCAGATACTTGTGTACTTGTCAATTTTTTAAAAGAGACTGATAAGGAAATGAGTAGAATGCATATATTGAATTTGGGTGTACGTATAGCCACTACTCTTTTCTTCCTTAATTGTTTAATATCATGAAGAAAGTTTAAAGGTGATTCCTGTGCTATTTGCTTGGTTTACGTTCCTTGGCACCTTTCCAGAGCATGTACTTATGGATTTGCTCGGTTTATGTTCCTTCCTGTGCTGTTTGCTTGGTTTACGTTCCTTGGCACCTTTCCAGAGCATGTACTTATGGATTTGCTTGGTTTATGTTCCTTCCTATGCTATTCTAAGGGTTTATCTTCCTTCCTATGCTATTATAAGGGTTTATCTTCCTTCCTATACTATTCTAAGGGTTTATTCTCCTTCCTATGCTATTTTAAGGGTATATGTTCCTTCCCATGCTATTCTAAGGGTTTATGTTCCTTCCTATGCTATTCTAAGGGTTTATGTTCCTTCCTATGTTATTCTATGGGACCTCTACACGTGATTAAACACGTTTTGAAACTACATGCTATTTGCTTGCCTTATGTTCCCTTGGTAACTTTCCAAACAAAGTGATAAAAAAAGGGTAAGAGATTTGCGAATTTGACTTTACGAACGATATTCATTGAATAATAGGGAAAAAACAGAGCTATATAGCATTTGCGAATTGGATTGTATGAAGGTGGAGAAAAAAAGAGTTAAACTGATTATCAGTTAACGTAACCCCTCGGGGTTGTTAACTCAGGCATTTTGTTATAAATTTGAGACAACATCAATCTATGAAAATGGTTAATGATGATAGAATGGCTTTGTGAGTTGACCTAACTTTACCTCTCCAATGCGGTCTGTATAATACACAAGTGGTGTTTGAACAATGTTGTCAATTTAAAATAGGGTCTAACGTTATAGTATACTAAAAAGTTGATATTAAAATCGTATTCAAAATATTTTCTTGGAAAGAAATTTAAGTTTCGCATTAATTTTGGATATCTATGGATATTCTTTGAGTTATATCATTAAGGAAGTTGCTAATTAAAGAATAGTAGGCTAAACTCAGAATTGATATACAGCCAAATCGTATTCAAAATATTTTCTCGGAAAGAAACTTAAGTTTTGTATTAATTTTGGATATCTATGGATATTCTTTGAGTTATATCATTAGAGAAGTTGCTAATTAAAGAATAGTAGGCTAAACTCAGAATTGATATGCAGACAAATCGTATTCAAAATATTTTTTATAAAGAAATTTAAGTTTTGTATTAATTTTGGATATCTATGGATATTCTTTGGGTTATATCATTAAGGAAGTTGCTAATAAAAGAATAGTAGGCTAAACTCAGAATTGATATACAGCCAAATCGTATTCAAAGTATTTTCTCGGAAAGAAATTTAAGTTTTGTATTAATTTTAGATATCTAAGGATATTCTTTGAGTTATATCATTAAGGAAGTTGCTAATTAAAGAATAGTAGGCTAAACTCAGAATTGATATACAGCCAAATCGTATTCAAAATATTTTCTAGGAAAGAAATTTAAGTTTTGTATTAATTTTGGATATCCATGGATATTCATTGAGTTATATCATTAAGGAAGTTGCTAACTAAAGAATAGTAGACTAAACTCAGAATTGATATACAGCCAAATCGTATTCAAAATATTTTCTTGGGAAGAAATTTAAGTTTTGTATTAATTTTGGATATCTATGGATATTCTTTGAGTTATATCATTAAGGAAGTTGCTAATTAAGGAATAGTAGACTAAACTCAGAATTGATATACGGCCAAATCGTATTCAAAATATTTTCTCGGAAAGAAATTTAAGTTTTGTATTAATTTTGGATATCCATGGATATTCATTGAGTTATATCATTAAGGAAGTTGCTTATTAAAGAATAGTAGACTAAACTCAGAATTGATATACAGCCAAATCGTATTCAAAATATTTTCTTGGGAAGAAATTTAAGTTTTAATTTTGGAGTTTAGCTCGCCTTTAACAAACTTAGCTATAGCTAGTTGAAACTGTGCATAAATTTCTTCATTTTTTAGTCTAATTGCGTAGGTACTAAAGGAACATTGAACATTTTTTCTGATTTTGTGTGTTTTCGCAAGAAAATAGCTTGTCTTTAGCAAACTCAGCCATAGCTAGTTGAAACTGTGCTTAAATATCTTCATTTTTTAGTCTAATTGCGTAGGTACTGAAGGAACATTGAACATTTTTTTTTTGATTTTGTGTGTTTTCCCAAGAAAATAGCTCGCCTTTAACAAACTTAGCCATAGCTAGTTGAAACTGTGCATAAATATCTTAATTTTTAGTCTAATTGTGTAGGTACTAAAGGAACATTAAACAGAAATCGCCAGAAAAATAAAAAGGACATTGGCAGAAAATATCACTATTGAATATAAAGATGAATCGATGAAAAACAAAGTATTAGCAAAATTTACTGCCACTGATCAAACAGTCAATGAACAAAATAATACCAAGGACGAAAATGCTTTATCATCATCATTTGTTGGGTATATCGGATAAAATTGACAAAATCGAAGTATCAGATTGATTAAATTCTATATCAACATCCATTTCTCGAATACATGGGATAAAATTGAAAAAAGCTAAGTGTCAGAGTGAATAATTTTTTTTATCAACATTATTTGTCAGGTATATCGGATAAAATTGACAAAATCTAAGTATCAGATTTATTAAATTCTATATCAACATCCATTTCTCGAATACATGGGATAAAATTGACAAAAGCTAAGTGTCAGAGTGAATAAATTAAGTGAATACATCGGAAAAAGTTGACAAAATCTAAGTGTTAGATGGAATAAATTTTATTATCAACATATTTTGTCAGATACATCTGATAAAATTGACATAATCTAAGTGTCAGAGCGAATAAATTTTTTATCGACATCCTTTGTCAGATACATCAAATAAAATTGACAAAATCTAAATTTCAGAAAGAATAAATGCTTCAACAACATCCTTTATCGGATATGTAGGATAAAATTGACAAAATCTAAGTATCAGAGTGACTAAATTCTGTATCAACATCCTTTTCTCGGATACATAGGATAAAATTGACGAATTCTAAGTGTTAGAGTGAATAATTTTTTTATCAACATCCTTTGCCACATACATGGAATAAAATTGGCAAAATCTAAGTATCAGATTGATTAAATTCATTATCAACATCCTTTGTCGGATATGTCGGAAAAAATTGACAAAATCTAAGTATCAGACTGAATATTTTTTTATCAACATCCTTTGCCAGATACATCGAATAAAATCGATAAAATATAAGTATCAGAGTGATTAAATTCTATATCAAAATCATTTTCTCGGATACATCGGAAAAAGTTGGCAAAATCTAAGTGTTAGAGTGAATAAATTTTTTTTATCAACATCCATTGCCAGATACATCTGATAAAATTGACAAAATCTAAGTATCAGCGTGAATAAATTCATTATCAACATCCTATGTCGGATATGTTGGATAAAATTTACAAAATCTAAGTATCAGAGTGAATAATTTTTTTATCAACATCCTTTGACAGATAAATCGAATAAAATTGATAAAATATAAGTGTCAGAGTGAATAAATTTTTTTTTTATCAACATACTTTGTCAGATACATCAAATAAAATTGACAAAATCTAAATTTCAGAATGAATAAATGCTTTAACAACATCCTTTATCGGATATGTCGCATAAAATT
>JAQQPU010020435.1:0-13699 GCA_029168905.1 Artemia sp. Kazakhstan ARC1039
ATCGGCACTTTTTAAGTAATGACAACTAGAAATGATAGATAAAAAATATCAATAGTTAAGTACTTTTTTTCCATGTTTTCTTTTTTCCTTCTTTTTTGTGTCGAAAGGCACCCATAATTTCAAAACAGATTTCTTTGAAAACTTTCGAGGAAAATGTCAACGTCAGTTCCCCTGAAGTTCAAGATTTCCCTTTTTGGTAATTTGTCAATATACGGAAATGTTCCCTTGTGTGGATTTAAAACTTCTATTCGTTCTGCATAAGCGTCACCTTCTGTTAAACGGCTTGCTACTGTTACGCATTTTATTTATTTTTATTTTTTTTAACGGACAAGGTTATTGAATAATAAAAAAAAATATTATCCCATCAAACAAATCTCAGTTTGGAAAAAAATATCAAATCGTTAAAGTTTTTATTACTATTCTAGCTTGCTTAGAAATAACAAAAATGAGAAGAATAAGAAAAAAAAAATATAACGAGAATTTACAATTATTGTAAGAATTATTGTAAGTTCTTATGAAAAATTTGCTCGTGGAGACGCTGCTTATAACTAACCGAAGCTCAACTAGAAAAATATAACGGTTATTCGTCAAATTTCTGATATGCGTTATCTATCTTAACATGGTAAACTTGTGCCCAGCCTTGAAACCTCAAGCAGGGAGTACTAAATCAAAATGAAAGCAGGGATTAGATTTGGTATTATCAATTGATTTGCCCCTTTTGCTCGAAAGGGAGGAGTTGCATTTTATTTTGCAACGATAGTATAAACAGGGGATACCACCAGATGGCTAATTTGACAGTGTATATATACACAAATCTTTAAATTAGCCAACTGACCAACCAGTATTTTAAGCCTAGGAGTTCAGCTGGACATAAGGAAACATATTAAGAAAACAATTGTTACTCCATAATATGCAGAATAATCCTAGTTAACACATTTTGCAGGAGGAGAGTCTTTACCTTCACTTCTTTCCTTGTTTTTCCAGTTTTTCTAAGAAATTCACAAATTTCTTAGAACCTGTATATTCACATAATATATTCCCCCACCCCTCTAATGTGCAAATATATACCTAGAATTGCATCCTCAATCTAGATATAACATCCATTCGCATCAGAAATGAGCTTTACTCCCATATTAGTCATGTGGTGGATGTCCTATAAATTCAACTTGTCACTAGAGTCGCTGCATCAACTGTCATGCTTGAGCTTCGTGTTAAAGTTTCTAGCTGGTGAGCTGCCATTTTCATTTAAAACATTATTCCGGCCTATCCCGGACCAACATGATTTGCCTACTCGATCGTCATGAAACCTGCACATACTCTTCACCCCGACTGTACGATCAGATTTTGCTCCAAATACAACATGCACAAAGATATGGAATCTGATCCTGGAAGAGCTGAGAGGTAGAAGCTCCCTTGCGTCATTTAAAAACAGAATAAAAATAATTTATTGGCATTACAAAAGAAAACTTAAAGTAGAGTGTGATAAATAATTTAAAGTATGATAAATAAAAACTTTAAGATTAAAATATAAATAACTAAAGTATGTTTTTTTATATTTAAGATGGGGTGGCTTCCCCCAAGGAAAGGAGCAGGAAGGTAATTGTTAATTGTTTTTTTGATTAATGAGAGGTAATGTTGTGTCTGGGAGTATGAGTGGTGACCACTCTGCGTATTATGTTGAAATGATATTGACTGTGGTTCTCGGCGTCCAGAAATGGACCGAGTATTTTGTATTATGTGCGATTTACTTTTTGTCTTTATAAATAAACCCATTGAATTGAATTGAATTAAACGAAAATTAAATTTAACGAGCGAAGACTCTCTGCCAAAAACAAAAAAAAATCTAGGAAGAAAACAAAAACGGGTCATCATAAATAGGTTCTTAGACCGCACTGACTACACATGAAGTACGAAAAGATGGAGCACGGAAAAGTGACCATTTTGCTTTCGATGCACTAGAATGTGGTCGAGTGTACAACCATACGGAAACATATAAAAGAACTGTAAAATCTTCATATTTTTTCTCCAGATTAAAAGTACTTTAATATATCAACTTGAAACATACCTTCATGTTTTTTTCTGACTGATCATTCTACAAAGTTATTTGAGTTGGCTTCTTATATCACCCAAATAATAGGTAAGCAAGATTGTTCGCACCAATTTGGTTTTTCTAATAAATAACTTTACCTATAAAATATATTTGCAATTAAGGCCAATTAAATAATACAAAAATATTTTTTCAAGGAAAGCCTACTTATAGCTTTTGTATCAAAACTAACATATCAATACTAACATATTTAAGCAGCCTTAAAATCCTGATCATGCTTTCCACATGCTGATAGGTACTTCTCAATATCAAACGATAACACACCTTCATCGATTTATTATTATCGATCGTTCCGCATAGTTATTTGTCTTAGCTTGTTCGTGTCAATACGGTAGGCTATTACAAATCATCACTTCACTTATAAAAAATATTTACAACTGAGGCCACTAAAATAACATAAAAAATTATTTTTACAAACATACTTATAGCTTTCGGATCAAAACTGAACATTACTTCTATTGCTGCGAATGGAACCAGAAATTCAGCCTCGGATATATCATCTCAAACCCCGTATCGACCTCGGACCGCCCAAGGAAAATCCCCTCTGAACATCGTTGACCAAGGTGGCACCAATGTGGCCACCTGGAACGTCCTGACGCTGAACTACCCGGTTCGAAGCTTCTTTTAGCAAAAGAACTAAAAAATATAAAGTCACAATAGCTGGAGTCACCGAAACACACCTCCCTGGACGTGGTGAAGAGGACATAGGTGAATGACGCACATTGCTGTGGTCTGGCGGTAGCCAAAGAAGAGGAGGCGTTGGTCTAGTACTGAACATTGCTGCACGTAGGGCCCTCCTGTCATTCAAACCAGTATCGCCTAGACTCCTGACCGCAAGACTGGATGGGAAGCACGGCAAAATAACTGTCATTACGTGCTATGCCCCCACAAACGACGCTGATGAAGAAGACAAAGACGATTTCTATAACCTGCTTAGTTCTGAACTATCTTCTGTGCCTCCCCATGACTACTTCCTCCTCCTAGGAGACTTGAATGCAAGTGTTTCAAACGAATCAGGCCTGTGGGATCTCGCTGTTGGACCTGTTACAGTGGATAGCCTAAACGATAATGGAGAGAGGCTGCTGAATTGTTGTCTGACCCACAATCTAACGATTGCGAACACCTGGTTCCAGAGACCAAATATAGCCAAGTACACCTGGTATAGCAATGATGGATCAACAAAGAAGATGCTCGACTACATCATCGTACGTCGACGATGGCTGTCGTCTGTCCAGAATTGCCGCACCTACCGTGGCGCTGAGCTCGGTAACCCCGACCACCGGCTGGTAGCAGCCAAAATTAAGCTCCGCCTCAAAGCTATGTAGAACAGCCAGTCTTCTCGGAAAATTGATGCCGGTCGCATCCAACAGGACCCCGCTCTGGCTGAGCGGTACCATGTGGAGATATTCAACAGATTTGAGGTCCTTGGCCAATGTGATGATAGTGAAGTTGCATGGAAGTCCTTCAAAGAGAGCACTCTTGCGGCAGCAACTGACGCTGTTGGGATGAGGCAACGGAAGAAAAAGGACTGGATCAGTAATCACTCCCTTGCCATCATAGAGCTCAGGCGAGAAGCACGTCTTGGCGGGGACATGGCTACATACAGGCTGCTAAACAAAGAGCGCAATCCCATGTTGCATAAAGACCGCAAGGCTTTTATTGACAGCAAGGCATCCGAACTGCAAGAGGCCGCCAAGAAAAAGGACAGTGGAGCCACCTACAAGATCCTTCGTGAGCTGTCAGGTCAGCACACTCAAACTACGCCATACCTTCGAAGCACTAGCGGTGAGAATATCTACGACCAATCACAATGCCTCCGCCAGTGGGAGGACCACTTTAAGAAACTGCTCAAATCAGATCCACCAGACCAGACGGACCATGAGCTAGCGGCCGCTGCGGCTACTACCATACCTGCTCCTGATGGTCCTGAATTTACAATGGAGGAGATAAAAGCTGCCACTCGCAAGCTGAAGAATAACAAAGTGCCAGGAATATGTGGCCTAACATCGGAAATCCTTAAAAATGGGGGTTCAGCCATGATCCTCTGGCTACAAATGCTGTTTAACCTTGTGTGGCACTCTGAAAAATTTCTCAGACTGGAAGAAGGACCTCCTTGTGCCAATTTACAAGAGGAAGGGGAGCAAAGCGGAATGTAGCAATTATCGTGGCATAACTTTACTCTCAGTTCCTGGAAAGCTCTTCGCTATGCTGCTTCTCAAACGGGCAACAAGATATCTCCATGCTCTGCGTCGCCCCCAGCAAGCTGGCTTCATGCCAGGCAGCTCCACCACCGAGCAAATCCATACGATTAGACAGCTAGTAGAGAAAACTCTTGAATATAAGAGGAAGGCGTACATTGCCTTTGTCGATTTTCTATCTGCCTTCGATACAGTCAATAGGTAGTCACTATGGCTAATCCTCCAGTCTGCTGGCGTACCCACGAAAATCGTCCGTCTCCTCAAAGAGCTGTATAATAATATTGAAAGTGCGGTGATCGTAAACGGACGGCCTTCTGGATATTTCAAAATTAAAAATGGTGTCCGGCAAGGATGTGCCGCTGCACCTGAGCTCTTTAACTGTGTAATAGACCACATCCTGAATAAAACACAGCAGGTGCAGCCGTTTGGCATAGGCTTTGCTGGAAGAGTTCTTTCAGACGTCGACTTTGCCGACGACGTGGCGCTAATATGCGAAAACATTAGTGACCTCAAAACTCCACTGGAAACACTGGCCTCTGCCGCTGAGAAACTCGGTATGAAAATAAATTGGTCAAAGACCAGGATAATGTCCGTTGAGAAAACGCCGTCCAACCCCCTGTCACCTGTGGAAATTTGTGGCCAGACTGTAGAGGTAGTCAAGAAGTTTACCTACCTTGGTTCAATTGTCTGCTCAAACGAAAGCCTAGATGCCGAAATATCAGCAAGAGCGGCAAAAGCAAACTCTGTCTTCGGTCGCCTTCTAAAAACAGTCTTCCATAAACCCCAGATCAGCCGTCTCACCAAAGCACGAATATATTCTGCTTCGGTTGCCAGCGTTATGCTCTATTCTGCCGAGACTTGGTCGCTGACTCAGACACAGACGCTGAAGGTAGATGCCATCCAGACGAAACACCTCCGAAAAATCGAACGCTCCCGATGGCCCGACAGGGTACGAAATTCGGAAATCCTCAGGTCCTTCAAACTCTCACCCCTGTCCAAGCAGCTTGAGTCTCGCTCGCTGCGTTGGTATGGTCATCTGCTCCGTCTGCCTACCCAAACACCCGCCCGGCTCATCTTCGATTTCGACCCAGCTGCAAACGGCTGGAGGCGTCCTAGGGGAAGACCACGCACCAGATGGGCGGACGTCATCCGTGATCGGCTCGCCTCCGGAAACATCAACCCGGCTGAAGCGACAACCCTTGCCCTGAACCGACCACTCTGGAGAAGACTGACGGCGCTGATGACTGGTTCCCTCTACGCTGGCGACGCTGCCGAGCAAGAGCTTTAAGTAAGTAAAGTAAGTAAGTATTTTCCATAGCTTGATAGGTACTTAACAACATCAACCGGTAAAATCGATTTTTTCTTGTCGTACATTAAGCTTAGTTAATTGACTTCTGAGTCGCTCAAATAACAGGTAAAAAAGATTATTCGTATTAATTAGGTATTGAATGTCATCACTTTACTTAGAAGATAAAATTTACAATTGATGCCTCTAAAATTAAATGCAAAAAAATATTTATACAATAGGCTTCTGGTTCGCTCAAATAATAGGTAAGCAATATTATTCATATTATTTCGGTACTGAAACCATCAATTTGCTAAAAAATGTATTTACAAGTGCCCCATTAAAATAACACAAAAATAATTTTTACAAAAATACTTATTGCTTTTGTGTCAAAACAGAACATATCAATACTGAACTATTTAATTCAGCTGTATAATACTTGGATATATTCCAAAAGTTGATTTAGGTACTTTCCAAATCAACCGATAACATACTTTCGTCGACTTTTTCTTATTGATTGTTCCACAAAGCTATTTAACTACTCTTCTGATTCGCTCAAATAATAGGTAAGCAATATTATTCATATTATTTCGGTACTGAAACCATCACTTTGCTTAAAAATGTATTTACAAGTGACCCCATCAAAATAACCCACAAATATTTTTACAAAAATAATTATTGCTTTTGTATCAAAACTTCAGATATCAAGACTGAAACATTTAAGCACAGTGAAAAATCCTTTGCATATTTTCCACAAGTTGACAGGTACTTTACAAAATCCCCTGGTAACATCGTTTTTTTTCTTGTCGCTCTTTAAACTGAGTTATTCAATTTGGCTTCTTGAGCCGCTAAAAAAATAGGTTATCAAGATCCTTCGCAATAATTCGGCATTGCAAATCCTAACTTTACTTATAAAATATATTTACAACGGGGCTAAAAAAAATAACAGAACAAACGTTTTTACAAAGATTTTTATTACTTCAACATCAAAACTGTAGATATCAATACTGAAACATTTAAGCACAACCCAAACTCTTAGTATACTTAGTATACTAAGAGTATACTTAGTATACTTACTAGCTTAAAAGTTGATAAGTATATACAATATCAACCGGTAAAATACCTTCAACAATTTTTTCTTGTCGCTCTTTAAACTGAATTATTTGACTTGACTTCTGAGTCGCTCAAATAACAGTTAAGCAATGTTAATAATATAATTCGAATTTTTCCAAACATTATTTTACTTATGAAATATATTTACAACAGATACCATTAAGATAACTTTAAAAAAATGTTTTACGAAGAAACTTATTATTTTATGGAGTGATTTCTTGGACTAAAGGCAAGAGTTGGACTAAAACATCTGCAGCCCGAATTCTCTGTTGAACATTAGGATTCCGCAATCAAGGGAAAAGTAAATTATCCCTTTGTTTATCATCGTAATTTTCCAAGTTTCGAATGACGGAAATGGAAAACGATCCATTGGGATATCCCATTTACGCTCACTTGTCTCAATTAGGGGATAGCCAGGGATCTTGGCCCTTTAGACTGTGAAAAATCGGTCCGGAATTATCGACGGGAAAAACTTTTGGCTTCATGACAAGAGTGGAGGGATCTCTGAACCACAATTCATTGTTAGAATGAAATATCCCGACAGGGATATTTTGAATCCTGCCCAAATGGAAACCAATTTCCGTCTTTCTCAGATACTCCGAGAAAATGACCATGATGAAAAATCAACAAGTCTTTGACAGCTGTTGATATTAAAGGATATATTTGGACCCTCATTGTCCTTTACCTATCTGGGGCTGCACTTAAAAAAAAAAAAATAATAAACAACGAAGAAATGAAATCTTGCAACTTTGGAACTTCGCAGCATTTTTTTTTTTTTTTTTTTTTTTTTTTTTTTTTTTTTTTTTTTTTTTATGTTATGCTCTACTGGGAGAACTTAAAATTGACGTCGGTAGACACATACAAAAAAGATAAGAAAATAGGCGAATCATAATTGAAATATATGAAATGGTATAAAATATTCTGGTATTTGGCTGGACCAAAGGCCAATAGCCCGTCGACATTTTGTAACCTTTAAAAATGAAGAAAATGACACATTTATGTCCTCGATTTTATTTGTTTTAAACATCCCTGATTGTGGAATCTCTTAGCCCGTCAGTGATTATATTTTAATTTTATTTCAATGATGGTATGTTGTATTGTGCGGACATCTTATCTTCAATGTTATTGCCGTAAAAATAAACTCTACAAATTAATATTTGTCATAAAAGAAAATTCAATGTGTCCTAAGAAGGGCAAAATAGGTTTCGCACACAATTTTCCTGAATGTTAAATAGATTCAGGGCGTAAATCAAGAGATTAACAGATTGCAAACAAAATTAAGAGGTCGGCCACAGGGCCATGATCATCGTCTTGCTCCAAGAAATGGCTGCAACATCTTAGAAAACGTAAGCGTGATTTAGAACGACTAAGACTTATACAGGCCCAAAACATACTCATTTCTTAATCTTTCAAAAATGATAGCTTCTCGTTAGTTTTATTGCATCAAAAAGAAAAACTTTAATCCCCAAATGTTTCGAAAGAAAATTAATCAATAAGACATTTGAGATTAACAACTATTTATTTTTTTGTATCCTAAAATACTTTTAGAAAAGTACTAGTTGAGCTCAAAAGGGGTGAGTGGTGGGTTAAGGGGTTCAGTCCCTTATAGGATAGCTTTTGTTTTAAATTTTAAGTAAAATTATCACCCTGAAAAATTTAGGAAGACAATTTGGACAATAAAATACTTAAAATTTTCTAAGATATAACTTTTTCCATCCTTAAATGTCTCTGGAAAAGCACTATATGAGCTTAAAAGCAATGGGTTAGGAGCTCAGAAGTGTGGCAGTCTCTTATTGGAAAATGTTTGTTTTTATTTTAGTTAATATATTTATATTCATCTGAAGTGAAGTAGCGTTTTTTTATTTTTAGTTGCTCGTTTGTAATGTTTTGCTCAGGATTATCCTAAGTCAAGGATTATCCCCCCTTAAGCAAACACATTTGACACTAAAATTTAGACGTTGCACAAAAATGCTTTGCAAGTCAAGGCTCATTTATGCGTATTCTCTCTCAATTTAAATTAGGATTAATTAAACAAAACTTTTTCCACAAAATAAGTTTTAAAAAGAAAAATAAAAAACTCCCTTAAACCAAAAAAGAGCAAAAAATTAAATCAAATAATATACCAAGCTTGAAACTACCACAAATCAGCATCGATAAATGAATGAAACCCAAAACGAACAAAAATTACAATAAATAACCGAGTCAAGCTCAAAACGAGCAGAAATTAACATAAGTAGGGATCAAAACCTTTATGCCTTCCCAAGGCCAGAACACAATTTGCACTTTAATGAAAAAACATAATTTTTTTTTACTTTCATAACTTTAATAATTCAAATAATATTAACATTTCGATTACTAAATATCAGTATATGTATATTAAACTGAGAATTCACTTTCATTGTCCATATGCGTATTCTCTATAAAATTCAAATTAGGATACCCATAAGTATGAGTGAAGCTACCGTCCCCCAAAAACCAAGGTGCACTAAAATTCAGTCTCTATATCGCAGGGCTTCAACTCAGAACTGCCGTTGCTGGTCAAAAGCACTGTTTTCACCATTGGAGCCGAGGAGTCACTCCTCAGTAGTCATGTTGGACGTTTAATCCGAAATATATTCCTTCAAATAAAGGGAGGTTAACTAGTACCCTTCGCATTCCCATTGATCTGGAAAACTTCAGACAAAATTTTTGTGGCTTTCAGCCTAAAAATAAAACTTTTTAAGGTTCTTTGCCCCATAAAAAGATTCGCTGACCTTCCCTCTCATGACAGTTGGTATTCTGCAATGTAAATCGTTAATATTAGCGTATAAATGATGAAGAAGCGTTGATCTTCAACAGATTGCACATCAGTTCAGGATTGAATGTGAACCATGTGAGCCTTTAACCACGAATGAGGGGGAGGTGGATTTACCTCTTAACCTCCCATGGTTAGGAGCAATTTATTTGAACTATCCGTGCAATGTGGCTACTGAGAGAGTTACAGTTTCATTTTTATTATCAGATTGTAATTGCTCATATTGTAACAATGTAAAAAAAAAACGTCAGGCAAACCAGTCACTGAAAAGGGAATGAGCCTATTATCTCTTTTGGGATGATGGACATCTTCATTCTAGATCTTGTCGGTCAACTATCAACAAGTATTTAGGGCGTGAACAACATGGCCTATGTCCAAACAGACCCCAGTGCAGGTCTGAGCTTGGCATTACAAACTACGGTAGAGAAGGCAGACGATTGGACACGCTAACTGAGTTTGATTTTCATAACCTTCATAAAGGTGTTTCACTCTGTTCAATGAGACATGACGGAGACATTCTAGAAAATTCTTAATTATTAAGTGAAACCCAATAGGCTAATGGTTCTTTAGGAGAACACGGAATGTTTGATGTAGGTGACACTGCAGCCAATCAAGATACTTCAGCAACATCTCTGGAGTCCATCACTGGTATCGACAATTAAAATTGTACCTAGAACAGGGATCTCTCCCCCTACCCTCTCTGCCAAAATAATTGGGTTCGCTGAAGAGGATTTAGATCAAGCTATCTTGTTTGCATAGTTGAGAGGTAAATTGCAATTAAACTGCAAGAAGAAAACTGGTCAGGTTAGTGGCTCCTCCACCAGGCTGAGAAACATTTCATAGTCTCAAATATCCTCTAAAAGGATGAGACTTTGATGATTGAACAATATCGTCATCTCTGCTATTCTCGCTATACAAGAGAAAATCGAGACCTGAGGGTGAGACGAGACCTGAGAGTTCTAGCGATGAGACTGCTATCTAATATAATGTTTTGCACTCTTTACAATGGCCTATGTAGGGACTCAGTATGACTCTGGGCTGCTCAGTAACAAACAATTCAATCAACGAATAAAAAAAATCAGCTAAAAACTTGACAGTTTATTTATCCTGCCTTCTTAGAATAGCGATTCTGCATGTTTTCCCCTTTTTATATGCGATAATACTTCTTAATTTAACTGAAAACCTGTAATTAACTTTAATCGAAGAAATGAGCTTTGCGTTCAGCAAATTTATCTTATCGTGTTATTTGTATGACGTGAACTTGGGAGTTAAGTTATCCCACAACGTTTTGTGTTTTTATCATATTCTTTAAGAAACAACAATTTTTTTACGTTGTTTGAGACTACCCGTATCCAAGTTTTGCAATACAGACCTCTAATATGCCATTAATTGCATTTATAAAATATGAACATATAATTATATATGTCGCGAATTATCTCATGGAAAGTTTAATATATTTTTCTCAGGGTACATTTTCTTGTTTAGAATTAACAAATAAACAGATTAACAGATTAAAATTGTCACAGATAGCCTGTAGCTTCTAGCTGTAGCTTTTAATGTAGAGAGGTAAATTCACTTTTTTTTTTTAGCTTATCAAGCTCCCTTATATTGTCGAACATAGAATGGGTCAGATTCTTCAATCGCGTTATTCTTTGAAGAAGTTTTCAAGCAGGTTGTGAAATGTTGGAAGCTGAAGGTATAAGGTGAAGGACTTCGGCGGACATTTCCTATCGGTGGTGCTGATCTCCGTTTCATGGCGCTTCAGTCAGGAAGTACAATAGGGAGTTAAGGGCTAGCCATTTTGTGCTTTCGCACACCCTTCTTGTTTACCTTCCCCTGGTTCCTCCAGGTACCCTTTTAGAGCTGGGTTGACTGATAAAAATAGCTCCAACCAGCTTAAACAATTGCTTGCGAAGAATCTTAAACATGAACTAGATACAAAGTGTCTAAAGCAAGATAATACAAAATATTAACTGGAGGATCTCTAGCACGGACGCATCCAGGGCTTTTTCAGGGGGTAGGGGAAGGTACAATAGGATTTTTTTGGAGGAGGGGGGCTACAAAAAACTAAAAAAACGGTTAAAAAAATCGTTTACATTCATTTTTTGTTACGTTTTTATAAGTCAAACAAACATTTCGGGGGGGGGGGGGTCAGACTATCTAACCCATCACCCCTTCCCTCGGATACCGACTTGATCTCTAGTAATAAAAGCAACCAGGGCTCAAAGATGGATGTACCCACAGTACGTAGCAGAGACAAAAGACGACCATAACCAAATGCATTCGTCAGTTGTAGCCCACAGGAACACTTCAAATTGAAAAACTTAAGAGTACACTTGGGGAAAATACAACAAAGAAACCTACTGAAGGCAGGCACGCACATGAGGTCCCACAGGAAATGCACAATTAAAGCAATGTACCAAAGAGACGACTGGAGTTTCATTGCAGATGAAGGCATACTAACACTGAAGGAACCCGAAGATAAGAAACAATCTGTAAGGTAAGCTGTTAAAAAAGGCACAATTATATAAATATCATATTAAATTTTATTTTAAATAAGCGATTATGTAATATACTTAATGAATTATTTAAAATTTCACCCTCACTTTATGTTCCAGCAACAAAACTTATTTTGCTGATTATTCTTGCTGTTTAATAAAAGCATTTTTTTCATTTTATATACTAAATAGATGATATTATTGCATATTTAACGAAGTATTAAAAATTTTACCCTCAGATTTTTTTTTATTTTCATCCCGAAAACAATATAAAATATAATACAATAATAGGACGGTCCTGTATTGTCTAAATAACTGACCGTATCCTTCTTCAGTGCCCTCTATTGGATGAACTCCTCTTAGCCATTTACCCCTTCTTATTTTCCTCAACATCAGTAGGTACATGCGTTTTCCAATAATCTAAGTGACTTGACATTAGTATGTTACCTTATACTTCTGGGACTTTATGTTCCTTCCGGTTTTTCTGGTAGGTAATTCTATTCTACAGGGGCATTACACCCTTTCAAAGAGAGTGAGTATCCTCTCACATAGCCTTATACTTCTACGACGCCCCTGTACCGAACAGGTTTTTCTGGTAGGTATTCTATTCTACAGGGCATTACACTCTTTCAAAGAGGAACGAGTATAACTTGATTGGTGATTAGGATTTGAATAAAAGGAATAGTTTTCTTTACAATTCATATTAGTAAGAGAATTGAATTCAAAGAGAATAGTTTATTTGCAAGGATATTAGTGGAGAAAAAAAATGAGTGGTGCATTTACACTATTGGAGATTAATGATGGAACCGACAGCAGCAACGATATACGAGTACCCAATGTGGCTGTGGAAATAACTGCTGGTTGTAGACTATGTCTTGAATGGGACATTATGTATGCGAGATACGTGATATCATTAAGCAAATTTAAGCAGGAGGAGCAGCTATGTTTTGCTGGAAAAGTGAATATTCTCCATATAAATAAACTTCGGTCAGCATTAGATGTTCTATCGAAATATATTGATGAGAACAAAATGCATCAGTGAATATTATTATTGTAATTATGTTCAATAAAACTGTTTCTAAATCAATGGTATTTTTTTCTTTCTATAGTAGACTAGCGTATATTTTTTAGAGTAGAAAAAAGAAATTCTGGTTAGTCTGAAGTTGGTTGTGAGGGAGTTAGGACTCTAAAAAAATGGATAGATTCGAGAAAGATCGAATCATGAGGAATCTAGTTCTTATGGAAAAACGTTTAGTTCTAGACGATGATTTTCTAGAGTTGTCTATTCAAAGGAAGATATTTTCTCGGGGAATGCTTGTCGATATAATGAAAACTGATTCTCCATCATTAGACTATGAAGCTTCTACATTGTGGTCCAAATGCATTTACACAATTTATTGATATATTGATCACGACACGGCAAAATGATATTGTGGATATGCTTTTAAACATTAGTTTAGAAATTTAGGACTTTTTTTTTTCATGAGAAAGATGGTGCTCAAGGATGATTTACTCCTCTCTCTCTCTATCTCAGACAATTTTTTGATGTTGCTAGCTCAGTTTCATTGTGGCAGTGAGAGCGTCAACACATGAAAAAATGTTCCATACATGTCCGTTATGTATGTACACACAGGGCAGCTGGTCATCATGTGAGAAATGCACAATGATTGAGGAGTATGATGAAAAGTGTAGATTATGCAACCC
>JAQQPU010020436.1:0-15517 GCA_029168905.1 Artemia sp. Kazakhstan ARC1039
CTCCTCAATACCTTGCTTTTTACTCTAAAGTTTGACTTTTTGTCCCAATTTTTTAAGAACGTCTACTGAAACACGGGGACCGTTTAATTAGAATAGGAAGCTTTTTTAAAGTGCTTACAGCTTTAGCGTAAAGAGAAAGATATTGAGGAGGGGGCAACCCTTCATATACGGAATAAATCTGCCAAAATTAACATGCAAATTTTGTTTCAATTTTCTATATACGGTGAGCCAAATTCGGACCTACATTAGTTGAAAAATGTTCAGAAATTAAATTAAAAAAAAAAAAAATACTGAAAGTAAGGAGCGACATTAATACGAATAGAAATCATTTCGTATATGAAAGGGGCTGTCCACTCCTCAACACCTCGCTCTTTACGCTAAAATTTTTAATGTATTAAAAAGTAGACTTGAGACAAAGAGTCAAACTGTAGCGTACAGAGTGAGGCACTGAAGAGTGGACAGCCCCATTCATATAAGGAATAATTTCTGTTCAATTTAAGTTTTAATGTCGCTCCTTACTTTCAGTTAAAAAAAACGTGTTTTTTTATTTAATATTTTAAAGCTTCTGGGTTGGACCAATAGTACACTGGTCCGGAGAATCTAATATTATTATTTATGTTTGACCAACTAACAATTATAAAAAAGTGGAGTAACAAAAGAAAATAAAAGTTAAAGACATACAAAACAAAACACATGCAAAACAATATCAATATAAAGAACTACAAATACAAATCAGAACAATCGCACAAGAGGATGAAAAGGACCCAGCCGCTTGCAGGCCTCATCTTTTAACTTAGAGTCCAACTTATTATATGACGTCAATATATCAGTTGCATTAAACATTCGAATAATCTTACGGTTTCTATACCAACGAGGCAAATACCCGATTGGTAAAAGTTTCCAATAGAGAGAAAGAGAAAGTTCGTGAAGAAATTTGTCAAACCAAGTATTATTGAAGAAAACAGAGATATTCACAACTATATATGGTTGAACTTGAAGGTGCCACCAGAAAGCATTGTTAATTTTGAGCCATAGTTCAACTTGGATGCGTCGATGTTTTGACTGTCGATATACGATACTTTGAAAGACTATGGGCCTTCGAATTAAAAAGTCGGCAAACTTTAATTCGATACCCCATAGTCAGTAAAGAGAGGTCCAGTAACTATGTCAATGGTGATAACAAGACCCCTCACAGCCCCGGGGATGTGGCTGCAAGATAAAAATGTTTATATATAGTATTTGTTATTGGGAAGTATACAGACATATTTCGTGGTGGGGGGATTCTCTGCGGTGGGATTTTTTACTGAGGGAATTTTCTGTTGGGAGGCAAGTTTCTGGGGGCGAACTTTCCAAGGGAAATTATACACGGGGAAATTTTCCAGAAGGTATATAAGAAATTCTCACTTTATTTGTTTTACTTTCTTTTTGGCGACTCAATTTTACATCTGGAGATGTACTGGGGCAATTGTCCGCAGAAAAATTTCAGCAGGGCTAGAATTCTCCTGTGGATCTTCCGTGTGGGGGGAGAGGATTTTCTGCGGTAAAAATTCTCTATGTGGAATTGTCCTCAGGAGAAACTTTCCAACAGGAGGGGGGGGGAGTATTTCTTGGAAAATTTCTCCATATAGGGGGGATTCCCAGCATTACTTGAAAAACAATCAGAAATTAAATAAAAGCAAGTTTTTTTTTCAAATAAAAGTATGCAAAGGAGATCGTCTGTGTGTCTTCAGGCGCATGTGTGGTTCTATGTGATCTTCTCTTCCGCCTGTCTTCAGGTGGAATCCCCCGCAAAAAATTTTCTGGGGGGAATTTGCAGCAGTGATAGAATTTGTCAAAGGGGAGCCTTTACACAGGAAGAACTTTCATCGGGTTTTCGGGGTGGGGGGGGGAATTTGTCAGGCGGGTTTTCCAGCATTAATAGAAAAACGACCAGAAATTAAATAAAAGTAACAAGTTTTTTCAACTAAAATTAAAGAGCAACATTAAAACGAGGAGAAATAATTTTTTGTATAAGGGGGGCTGCCTCGTCCTCAATGCTCCACCCTTCAAGCTAAAGTTTGACATTTTGTCCCAATTATTCAAGAACGACTCATCAAACATAAAGGCTGTTTAATTAGAATCAGATGATTTCTTAAAAGTAATAAAAAAACTTCATCGGTAGAGTGTGGTATTAACGACAAGGCAGCCCGCCTCATATACGGAATAATTTCTGTTCGTTTTAAGTTTTAATGTTGCCCCTTAGTTTCAGTTCAAAAATGCTTGTTCTTTCTTTCATTTAATTTCGGGTTAAACCAGGGTGCAAAATAGGAAATATATAATAATATATAATAATGTAGTCTATAAAAATACATACATAAAAAAAAACATTTAATGTGTATCTAAGCGAATGCTGATAGAAGAGCAAATAGATAGAAGAGGAATAGTTCCTATTATTTCGGCTATTGGTGGCTAAAATCCATGAGTGGGGTTTTAGTAATACGGCACTAATGATAGCCGAGATAAATATTAAATACTAATCCCCATCCATAATTTTATCGTCCAGACATTTAATGTTTTTGGATTCAGTGAGCAATTGGTCTTGGCAAAAGCTCAAAACAGGGTGGGATAGAAGAGAAGTAGTTTCCATTATGTGGAACATAGGTGGCTCAATTCCACAGCGGGTTTTCAGTAATAAAACGCTATTAGTAGTCGAGATAAATCTTAAATACTAGGTATAATAACTCAGTTTTTACAAGAAAGATTCTTGATATCGTGTTGTTAAGGATCCCAATCCCAGTAGCCCCTAAATGAGATTGTGTAATTTTCAGATGAAGAAATTTGTAGCTTGGCTCATAAACTTGAATTTCGTGAAATGTGGCTGAAAAGGAGGACGCAATATAGAGAAGAATTCTTACTTAGGTGGTACTACCATCTTTTATTTTGTTTGGCGTATTGCTATAGAGAACTAAATTTACTTTATTTGATTCATTCTATCTTGTTTGTTCACTTAAATTAATTCAAGTCTATAACCTCTATTTCGCTCTACCATGGGGCAAGCAGGAAGTGCTGCAGCAAACTCTAGAGAGAGGCAAAAATCTGGTGATGGTGTCGTTTCAGGATCACCAATGGTGCAAGGTCAAGCATTTACATTTGAAAAGAAGAAAGATGGTATAATTAGTCAAATATCTCAAGATGAAGACTATGGGATTGATGCTGCAAAGGTACTAACGATTATTTTGCAGGTAAAAGCCTAGAACTGGGGCTGTTGAGAAGGAAACATGCTAAGAAAATAGTTCTAACTTCTTAATATGTAGAATAATTTTAGTTAGTATGGCAAAATTCATGTGGATTATGAAATTTTGGGCTGTATATTATACAGTAAGAATTATTTTCTTAACATATTTCCTTCTCAACAGCCCTATTTTTAGGCTTAGGCCTATACCATTTTAGGGTAAATTTGAAGGTGGCACTATAATTTAGCTAAGATGAAAGTGAAAACATCATTTGATGCCTTTTTTTATGCTCTCATAATTCAATAATTGCTTCCATTGCATCTTGAGCCCAAAGGTATTTCATTTTTGTAACCACTCAAAGAAGTTATCAAGAATAGACCTAGTTAAGTTATTGAAAAGTTGTTAAAAACATCACTAGTTTATAAATAAGTTGTTCAAGAGTAGTATATTCCAAGAATACTTATTTATAACAATTCAAACATCATTTATTGTGCAAGATAAATATAAAGTGTTTTCCTAACATTTCAAGTTTTCAAATGCTGTCAACAAAAAAAGTGCTGAATTTTGCAATTTTAAACTTTGCCATCAACAGTTCAGGGTATATATTTGTGCATTATGGGGGTGGGTAAATTTCATGGTAACTTGGCAGTGGACTATATAATTTAGCTAGGATGAAAGTGGAAACATCATTTGATGCTTTTTCACAATTCATATAAAATACCTTTGGGGCCCCTTTAAGGGCTCAAGATCCAATTTGCAACAGAAGCAATTATTGAATTATGAAAGACCATAAAAAAAATCAAATGATGTATTCACTTCCATCCTAGCTAAACTATAGGGCCACCTGCAAATTTACCCATTTTACTGCCCCTACCTGTACTTTGTAGACATTGATAAGGAAATTCACCTGTTACTGGGCAGGGTAGGCCTAATTGTAGATTGTAGAAGTCATGAGTAGGGGCACAGGATTATATTTTAACATACATTTCCTTGGGAATGAGTTTGTTTTTAAATACATTAAGAAAAAAAATTCTCAAATAAAAAAAGTAATTAGCATTACATACAAAATCAAAACTTTTAATACAACAAGGATTTTAAAACAATGACAACATAGCAATTTTAATACAACAAGAATTTTAATACAACAACATAACAATTTTAATACAATAAGGATTTCTGGCAGAGGGATCAACAATATATTTAATACAACAACAACAGCAATTTTAATACAACAACATAACAATTTTAATACAATAAGGATTTCTGGCAGAGGGATCAACAATATATTTAATACAACAACAACAGCAATTTTAAAACAACATAGATTTTAATACAAAAACACAACAATTTTAATACAACAAGGATTCCTGGCAGAGGGATCAACAATATATTTAATACAACAAAGATTCCTGGGAGAGGGATCAACAATATATTTAATTATGACACAAAATTATACTTTTTATCTTAATCCATTATGTCTATAGATTGAAGTAAAAGAAAGTCAGACCCAAACCAAAATTACAGAAAGATTTATTCTGTGTATTCTTCTTTGTAGGACAAGTTGAATTTTTCAACTTGTATTACAGCCAGCTTACAAAATATAGAATTTGTTTCTTTATTGCTTAGTTCTCACTAATTCTGATGAAGATTTGTATTTCTATAGCTACATAACTCAAATTGATTATGCATCAGCCATTATACTTCTTTTATTAAAAGTATATAAACAGCCTCTAAGAAATGTAAATCATGGGAATAGCTTAAGATAGTGCAGTAAATGAGGCAGTAGCTCTTAATTACAGCTTTCCTGGATAAACCCACCTGTCATAAGGAATTGACAAATTCCTATTATTGTCATAATTTTTTTCTTCTGTTCAAATAAATTTTGTTTTGTTTCTGTTTCTAAGTTGAGATGGTTTTTGTCATTACCTTAAATTACAACTTGGAGTGTAATTAAGGATTTTCATTCTTATAATGCTCTGTTATGACTTCTATGGATTGTTTACTAAATTTGGGTTGAGGACTCTGCAGCTTCCCAGTTGTACAGGAACTCTTGCTGTAGCCATTCTTTGTCTAGATTTTTCTTGATTAAGAATGGCATTTAAATAAATATTATGCAAAGTTCTAAAACATGTACCATTACATTCTTGGAAAGTTGTAAAATTTTGCATCTTTAGAGTCTTCTGACAAGCTTCAATTGATGGGGTAATTCTCATCAAAATTTGTTCAAAATTTAAAATTTTGTCAGTTTTCAGCTTAGTGTGGCATGCTAAAAAAACGAAATTTTGTATTCCATAATCCATTGCAATGAAATTGAAAAATAAATAACTTTGAGTACAGTCAAAAAGCAGTGTGCATGATAAATATGATTTTATCAATGTAATTGTAAATTTTGCAATGGATAGGAACCAAGTATCTATGCTGTATTTGTCTTTGCTGATGCTCATTTGGCATAAAAATGCCTAGTATGCAGTGAGATAATAGCTTATAATTTTGAATTGGGATAACCCTTTACTTTGATTGTCTGCTAATGTATGCATATGTTAGTTTATACCCTACATAAATTACCTTAATTTACCTTAATTTGCACTTTGGAGCAAAATAAGATCCAATGTTGGATCTGTTCAGCTCTGTTGTTGAGAAGGCAGTTAAAAAACATTTACACAAAAACATAAAAAGAACAGGGTTGTGACTGTGTTTATGGCCCAGTGACACGCCTTCCGACTAAGAGTGTGCTAGGGTAGATGCAATTTAAGCCCACTTGGTAACAGTGACCACAGATAGGTATGATCAAGGGGACCATTCATCTGTAGTTAGAGTAGACACCACCACACAATGTCAATTTCTGATAGAGTATACAAGTTGGTTGGGTATGACAAGCAGCATCAGCATCCTAGCACAACCCACTTGTATGTACACGTATATCAATCACTATTTATGAGACACCAATCATGAACAGCTCCAGTTGTATCTTGAAGGTTCAGCTTCCCATTCTTTGTTGAGTCTCCTTTTAAAAACTTCAGCTGATGTTGAAGACACTGTCTCCTTGCTTAAAGAGTTCCAATCATTAATGACCCTTTGGCTAAAGAAATGACTGATTCTACTTTTAACTTGGGGCTTATGAAGCTTCTTAGAATGACCTCGTGTTTTTCTTTTGTTGGGTAACTGGTTAAAGAACTTACTTTGGGGTTGGTTGACAAAATTTTATCTGTGAGTAGCATGTCACTCCACTTGCGTTGGAAGGTCAAAGATGGGAGTTTTAGGTTAGATAGCCTTTCACCATATGGTTTCTCACCAAGTCCAGAGATGCACTTGGTGGCCCTCCTTTATACACCTTCAATCAACTGTATATCACCCTCGTAAAAAGGACCAGCAAGGCAGGTTCCAAAATCAAGAACTGGTCTCACAATCGCCTTGTAAAGCTTCAAGAAGATTCTGTGTGATTAGCTAGTAAGTACTCTTTTAATTAGTCCAAGGCTAGAATTTGCTTTGGAAACAGTTTGTGCTGAGTGTTCATGGAACTTCAGAAGAAAATATACCAGATAAATATGGATGTTCTTTCTGTAACTCAGTATGAAAGTTTGCAACTGTATATTTTGAATTTGATTTGAACTAAGCATCAATGTTGTATGTCTCTTGGCTGATCCCCTGGCTATTCTTTTTGCTCAATTTGCTTGCAAGACGTTTAGTTTGTTCTTAAATAGTAAATTTCTATTATGCAAGTACCCAATAGTTGTTAGAATGTCATTTGATGAACTTTTAAAAGAAGTATTATAAGGAAATCATCCATGACCATATAGAAAAAATTTGCAGATCCCACCAAATAATGTTCAGTATAAGATTGAATGAATACAATGATTACAAAGAATTGAAAAATTAATATTTATAGAAATAAAGGGTAAGATATACCCAATATCTATGTATCTAGCTTTAATAGCATTATTTCTAGTGTAAACCAGCCTAATAAATGCCCCAACCTGTTTGGGCATTTACTATTTCTTATTATTTTTGAAGTTCATTGAAAACAGCTTTGGCTAGACTTAAATTGCTTATATGAGTACTCTTCTAGTGTAGGGAGTCCAGAGTCATCAAATAACTGAACACATTGATTTCGCAAATAAAGAAAATCAAGGATCCAGAGCAGGGATTTGTCTTCAAGCTTTACTGCATGCAATTTAATTACAAGTTGATTGTGACGCACTGTCAAAAGTTTTAGAAAAGTCAAGCAGAATCATGTCAGCAGGCACCCCAATATCAAGCAACTTGGTGATATGATCATATGATTCAAGGAGATTGGTGTCAACAGATCTTCCAGAACGAAAGCCATGTTATGAACTGTGTAAAACATTGTTTGCTTAAAGGTGTTTAACAACTGCTGAATTAATTATTGTTTCAAGAACCTTAGCAACTGCTGATGTCATGCTGATGGGTTGATAATTTTCAGCAAGGTCCTTTATACCTTTTAAAAATAGGAATGATATGTGCAGTTTTCCAGTTCTGAGGTAGTCTAGAAAGATTTAATGATAATTTGAACAGCAGGGAAAGAGGTTGACACAAAACTGTACAACGTTCATGTAAGATACATGGGTGAATGCCGTCTGGACTGGCAGATTTATTCAGTTTGAGGGATGTAAGTTCCTTTAGAACCAAAGTATCTGTAATCAGAATTGGTTTCATCTTATGTGATACATCATATAAAGGAGGTGTGGAATATACAATACTGGAGTTGGATGAAAAAACAGAAGAGAAATATTGGTTAAAAATTTCAACTTTCAGCTCAGGATCAGCAACGTATTTACTACTGTGCAGGATATCTGGGATTGTGCATCTGCTGCTACATTTTTGAGTGGCATAACGCTAGAAATTTAGGGTTATCCTTAGCTTCCTCAGCCAGTTTTTCCTCAAACCTTCTCTTCAACTCCTTTATTTGGTTTGTTGTTTGATTACAAAAGGATTTGAAGACTGGATAATTTTCTGTGGTCTTATTCTTTCTATAGCGATTTCATGCTCTGTGTTTTCTATTGATTAGCTTTCTTACTTTAGTAGTTAAAAAAGGCAAACTTTTTGCCTGAAAAATTCTGGTGCATGACTTTTCAACATTTAGAATTTCTGTTTTTACATTTGACCTACTCTCCTCAATATCATCAGTAATGAGCTTTTTCCAGTTGACATTGGCAAGTTTTTCAGAGACTGTTTTGTAGTTTACATATTTTTGTTGCTTTGAGGAAGGTTGTTTGGTAGGCAGACATAACTCTGAAATAATTACTACATGGTCGCTATTATCAACAGGTGTGGTTATTACATTCTTAATAAGAAGGTCAGGGTTACTGAGAATAACCAGATCAAGAGTGTTGGAGACTTGACCTTCCCTGTAACGAGTTGGTTGTGAGATTGTTTGACAGAGGGAATTATCAGAGAGGGCAGACAAAAAAAGGAGAATCTCTATGACAAAAACCAGATCCATCAATCCATTGGATCTCAGGAAGGTTAAAGTCCCCCATAAAGACAAGATCATAGCTGGCAAATTTGGACATCCCATGAGACAACATGGCAGCCAAATTAGATTCAGAGTCCAAGACACTCAGAGCACTGGGGCTTCTATAAACAACATTCACTACAATTGAAATTATTTAATCCACACAGACACAATTCCATTAGTATTCAGAGAATTGAATTAAATGAGACTAATATTCAATCCATCTCTTATGTAAAGGCACACTCCTCTGTGGCAAAGTGGAGAATTCAGATTAGAAAATAGTTGGTAACCATTGATTTTGATTTCATCAGGAGATAAGACTGGCAAGGTATTTTTTTTTTTATGAAACTTCTGTAATTGCTGCAACATTCACTCCTTCAGATTTCATACAAAAGGAAGGTTCAGAAAGCTTATTAGGGAGGATATCAACATTGGAGATAAGCAACCTCATTTTCTGAGAGGTAGGAATCTGAGAGGAAAAATTGTAAAAAGTATACAATCCAGGAGTCAAGCAACGTTGCTGATTGCCAGATAAGCTGGGTTGCCCTCCAATCACTTTTGACTCTTAAAAAGAGCATGAGAACTTTCAATTTTGGACTGGATGAGCTCCTTTCAAAGTTTCTTCAACATCTCATCCTAAATGAAGTGCCTTGGTCCGAAAAAACAAAACAAGAAAAACATAAATGAATATTACATTGCGCCCACATTGCTCTTTACTTCAGCAATGCTATTGTGCTGCCTATGATTTCTGGTCATTTTGAGTTTTAATAATTATAGGAATTTATATCTGCTGAATTTCTTCTGGGTTGTTATATGTTCTTTGGACTATTTCAAACAAAATGGTTGTCTCACAATTTTGTTCACATGTGTTTGGGGTAAAGAGGGCGCCAGGGGAGGGGGGCTATCTTCAAATGAAGACTATTTTTATTTGTCTGATTGAATCCACTTCTTATAGTTTTTGTTTTTTGTTGGGATAAGAGGAAAATACTTAGTCAACCAGCTGCTTTACTGTGCAAATATTTGTATGGAAATAATGGCTTTGATTTTGAAAAAGAAAGAAAATTACAGTATAAAAAATAAAACTGGAAAATTTAGTAATAAAGAAGAGTGGTTTCAAAGAGGGCGCAGTGGGTAAAACTTTTCAAAAGATAACAGATTATAGCAGTAGTGATAGTCGTTATGAATTTTGCAAGGTATAGAATCTAAATAAACATGAGGAAAATAAAAAGTAAGGTCAAAACAGGACTCGAATTTTGCCTAAAGATTACCTTAAAATTACCATAGATCATACTTGCTAGCGATATGGACAAATCCAGTGTGCGCCAGTTAGTGATTTCGGGGGCGTGAGACATCTGCTGCATCCCATTGAGTGAGCCATGGTTTTGTTGCCCAGTCCTTGTCGAGATTTGATTTGAAGCTATTGATTGTTGTAGATCCCACTGTTGTCTTGCTTAGGTTGTTCCAGAGACTTCAGTCATTAGTCATTCCACAGACTAACGGTGCTTGCATGTTATTTCTAGGAAGCATTTTCTCCCCTTAATCTAAATAGGAACACTACCACTGATCCTTTTCTAATGAGAGAAGTTTGAAAAAAGATATAACAGCTGCTCTCACAAGATTCAGATGAAAAGATTGAGGAGCCAGATAGGATTGAAAACTATTTTTTTTATTTCAGCCATCTTTTAAGTTTCTGTATCAAAAAGAAAAAGCCAAAAGACATTAGCTTTCAAAGCTGGTAAACTATAAATGAAAAAATAATGCTGATAAAATAAGGTTTTTGTATATGTCTGGATAGCTATTCATGTAGCTCAGAATTTATTCCCCTGTTTCTTTTCTTTTTTTTTTACAATAATTTAGCCACAGAAAAATAAAAAAAGTAAATATTACCTAATGAATTGACATTGTTAAAACAACAAACAATGTTTACATCTTTGAAACAAAAACAAAATATATTTCAAGCCGTGTGTTATCTTTCATAACATCAACAAAAAAGAAAGGAAACCTTAATGGTAACTAAAGACTAATGAAAAGAACTGGTAAATGTAGATTGACAGCTTAGTACATAATGATATTCTTTCTAAAAAGTTTCAGCAAGTTTGGATTTATTGAGCTTATAAAAGATAAAATGTTTAAAATATATTTTGCTTTCAGTAATATGGTAAATTAATATTGCTTGGGTTTTGTGAAGGCTTTGGGAGTTTTAGGTCTTCTCCAGTTTGTGGAAAATTCTGTTTTAGTTTGACTTGATTATTATTGTAATTTCATTTTTTGTTGTTGATAGTGATTTATGTTTGTTTTAAGCATGAATTGTTATTTTTTGTGTATTTTTGTTCGTCTTTGGTTTAATGTAGCTCTTAACTTTTCTTTGAAAATCTCCTTTTGCGGATTTTTTTTTTAATTGGTACATTAAAGACTGATATGGTTATATAACAGTAAGGCTATATAATGGCTTGTTTACATGATTATACCTCTTTTTCTGTAGTCATTAACTCAAAGTTGTTTTTATCCTGTCTCATGTTACAGTGGTAAATAAGCTTTTATACAGTTAATATTTGTAAAGCTTTTTTTTGGTTGCTCTCCTTAAAAGTCAAGCTTTTGGCTTGCTATTTATATTTTAAATAAATTTTGCAGCAAATCTTAATAATAACTGTACTATAAATGGATTGAAAACCTGCATGATTTTTTATTTTCTATAGGGCTGAATATAGTCTGGCCCCCATCATTTTACTAATCTTATTGTGTTCTATTTAAACTCGTTGTTTGTTTAAATAAATCTATTTCGAGCTCATTTATCAAAAAGAGTGCTGATTATTTGTTTGATCATTTGTTTGATTATTTGTTTGAAATAAAATCAAAGTAGGATGTCAAGAATCAATGCATCTAGATTTGTTTCCATGTCAAGGTTCCCTTGGATTTGGAACTTCAATTTAGGTGTATTTTTAATTTGGGCGAAATTTTATCAGATTAACGTAAAGAAGGAATATTTAACGCTAAGAATAAATAAAGCGATATTTTTGCAATTTTTTTTGTCCCTGATAAGCTTCCCTTGATCCACCCAAGTCAAAATTTAAAATCTTCGTTATTTCCCCATCTAATACTCACTCACAGTTTCAGACGAATCCCTTAAGCTGCTAATTTGTATCATCAGCCATACCTGAGATATTGCAGATGTGTCCTTTTGACAACCTGGATGAACACAGATTCTTTGGATTTAGTTCAATATCCCCTCTACATTCCCAGAAAGTTTTATTTAAAAAACTTTGTTGTTCCTGAGCTATTGTATATATGTCACTCTCACAACCTGGATGCACATACTATCTTTTAGTTCAATATCCCCCTCAACGTTCTCTGAAAGTTTTAACTTACTACCCCTGGCTGTTCCTGCAGTGTTGCAGATTCGTCCTTTTGACAACCTTAATACACTCACTGTCTTTTGATTTAGTTCAACATCTTATTAACATGCCTTGAACATTTCAATGTAATACCCTTAGCTGTCCCTAATGCGTTGTATTTATGCCATTTTGACAGCCTGGATACATTTAAAGTCTTTTGATTTATTTCAATATTCCTGGTAAACTTAATACCCCCAGCTGTTCTGGAGATATTGTATGTGCACCCCTGTGACAACCTGGATACACTTAGTGTTTCTTAATTTAGTTCAATATCCCCCCCCCCCCTAAATATTTTCTGAAAGTTTCAACTTAAAGATCTTTGCTTTTCCTAAGTACGTATTATAACCCTTACGCATATATTTTTCTCATCTATTTCAACGCCTCTCTCCCTAAACAATTGCTGAGTTTCAAGTTAATGCCCTTAGCCAACGCTGAGACATTCCAGATGCGTAAATTTTTAAAACTGAAGGTAAGGAGCAACATTAAAACTTAAAGCAACCAGAAATTTCTAAAAAGCTTCTAATACCAATTCAATTGCCCTCATCTCTCAGCAGTCGCTCTTAAAGAATTGGGAAAAAGTCAAACTTCAGTGTATAGAACAAGGAGTAGAGGAGCTGGCAGTACCCCTCAAATACAGAATAAATTATGTTTGCTTTAAGTTTTAATGTTGCTCATTACGTTCAGTTGAAAACGTTATTTTTTTATATTTAATTTAATAATGTTTTTCAAATCATGCTGGGAATCCCCCCCCTATCCATGGAAATTCTCCCCATGGAAAAACCCCCCTCTTGAAAAACTTCCTCGTATTTACCAATAACAAATACTATGTGCAAACAATGGAAAAACTTGATAACCTACAGCCCTTTCCCCAGGAACTGTGGGGGTTATTGCTTGTACAAATACTATATGCAATGGGAAAATTGGATAACCTACAGCCCTTTTCCCAGGAACTGTGGGGGTCATGTCATCCCCAGAAGTATAGTTGTTGGACCTTTCAATTATGCTGAACAAAATGACCATCTCAAAATTCTAATCGGGTATCTTTGAGGAAAAGAGGTGTGTGAGAAGGGGGAGGAATAGTTGCCCTCCAATCTTTCTTGTCACTGGAAAAGGGCACGAGAACTTTTAATTTCCGCTTGAATGAGCCCTCTTCCGATTTCCTAGGACCATTGGTTTGATACAATCAACCCAGGGAAAAACATTAAAACAAGTAAACACGCATGCCTAATCTTTCTTCTGGCAAAAAAACACAAGATTCCATGTTTTTGTGGGTAGGAGATTCAAACTTCTACAGTAGATTTTCTGATATGCTGAATTTGATCGTGGGGTTTTAAATATGTTAAACTTAATGAATTTTATGCACTTAAAATCAGCATAATGTACTTATTGTTATCAAATTCCCTTTTTTAGAGCTTTGGTTACTATTGGGCCGAGTTTCTCCTTACTTATAGTTCGTTACCACAAACTGTTTGATATTTGGCTTTTGATTTGATTACTTCTTTCAAGTCAGGTGCAAAAATATTATACCAGGCCATATAATTTCCAAGATGAATATGCCTAAATTTATGTTGATGTATCTGATGCAACGTGCTTGCATCAAATTTTTCTTGTGTCAAGTTTCTGCTTAAAAAAGATTTTACAATCGTAATGTAATGGTTTTATATTTATATCTATTAGGCCGTTGACCTTAGCAAAGAGTTTGGAGGTGAAACTGCAGCTAATGAATCAGATCTTATTCTACATGCTCAGATGGAAGGCGGCCCTGACATTGATGTCATTCCAACAGTTTTCAAATGGGACGGTGGGGGACAAGATGTCTATATTTCTGGCACCTTTACTGGATGGAAAAAAATACCCATGGTTAAAAGGTAGTCCATATTGAGCTGATGTATTTACCTTTGAAACTCTCATTTCATGTTTATTAATCTTCAATTTCGTTTTGTATGTTTATCGATGCAACTCTTTATTTGAGTTAATTTTTTTCTGTAAAACAACGTTTTTCATCAGCTTATTGGTAATTTGTTAAATAAGCATGGTCTATTTCTCAATTTTGCTTCTGACTTGTCCTACAGATTGGAGTAAGTTTATTTTAAGATTACCACAAATGACGTTTCAATTTTGGGGGATTGAATCCAGCTGTGCGTTTCATGAAATATAAATTTGCTTAATTTTTTCGAGATTGTCAATCCCCAAATCCCCTCAGGGTTTTTTTCACAGTTAAAAAAAGTTTGGAAGAATAGGAAGATAAGTCTGGAAACCAAGATTAGGATATTAGAAGCTACAGTGATGACAGTGGTCAAATATGGCTCTGAAGCATGGGCGCTCCGAAAAGCGGATGAAGATTTGCTAGATGTTTTTCAGAGAAATTGCTTAAGGATGGTTCTGGGTACCCGGCTGGCTGACCGTATTTTAAACAATAGGCTGTACGAAAAATGTGGTTCAATACCGCTCTCTAGGGCTATAATGAAAGAAAGGTTGAGGTGGATAGGGCACGTTGTGCGGATAAAGGATGACAGATAGCCGAAGACTGTTCTTTTCGGCCAACCGTCTAGGGCTAAACCGAAGCAGGTCGTCCTCGTCTGGGGTGGGAGGACGACATAAAGAAAGATTTAAAGGAAATGGGAACTTCGTGGGAGGGTGTAAAAAGGGAGGCTTTGAATAGATTGGGAAAGAGGAGGAGCCTGCGTGGCTGTGCTGGCCTCAGGCGGCTTGGTGCTGCGGTGAGTTGTTAGTAGTAGTAGTAGTAGTCAATCCCCAATAGGTTTTAGAATTTGTATTACTTTGTAAAAAGAATCGTAGAAAAGAAACTATTTTGAAAAAGATATGTCATTTATTTATTCTTCCAAACATGCATATATTTTATTAGGCTAAGATATTTATTAAGATAATCATTACCACAAGCCCTGAATGGGCAAATTTTTGGTCCAATAAAGAAAAATAGGATAAAAACATGAAAAAACGCAAAAAACAAGGATATTCTTAAAACTGACTAAAGATTATATTTGACCATTCTATTTTACTTTGTGATGTAATTTAGTGTACTTTAGAATTTAGTGGCTCATGATCAATGCAATCAGGTTACCGTTTTTAATTCACTAAGTGGACATAGCTATATAAACTTAGTACAAATTACTTATTTTATTCTGAAGTAAGGGCTGTAAAATGTAGTTTAATCATCGCATAAAAATTATCAGGTCGAAATATTGGTAAAATTATCAGTCGAAATATTTTTAAGGGATGAGGAGTTCCTCCTCTCCTAGGGTTTGTCAAAGTAATTTTTCACCCAGAACTGACATGGCTTCAAAATAGAATTGCTATTTTTTTTTTACCCCCGCTTAAAAAACAAATCCTATAGCACCCTCTTCGTAATAGTTGGATCTATGTGTGCATAGGCTTTGACGACCAATCACAAAGAAAAGGAGTCACAGGATAGCAAAACA
>JAQQPU010020437.1:0-15517 GCA_029168905.1 Artemia sp. Kazakhstan ARC1039
ATTAATTTCCTTTAAAATGAGCTATTGAACAACCCTCTACGATGTTCCAGTGCCAAGCTATCTGTGGAAAAGAAAAAAAAAGAAAAGAGAAAAAAATATCCCGTTTGGGGAGAATAACGTGGTTAAAGTCAATTTTCTTGATTTTCAAGCCAATATATTTCCCTTGCTGTTCAAGCAAAGGGACAGAAAGTTTTCTATACAGGGGTTTCGGACAAGGCGATTCTAATGGTGTACTTTTTGTTTTGATCTGACTCCTTTGTTAGGAACTATGGGTTTTTATATTTCTTAACATTGGACGTGATCGTCTCTTACTAGGTTGCTAGCTATCGCTGCAACCCGGAAAAAAAACACATTGTGCCCACATCGTTCTTTACTCAGGCAGTGCTAGCGCGCTGCCTATGATAATAAACTGATTACACACAGGAAAAAGCCTACGGCTTTTTCTTCTTTTAAATAGTAAGAGACGAGTCTCAAATAATCAAGTAGCTAGCTAATTCCAAAGGTATGCAATTTTTGTTATTCCAATGATCGTTTTTTATTGTAACTAGGCTTCAGCCATCTCTACAGCCATGATACTATTGGAAATTACATAATCCCTATTTATGTTTTAGTTAACATGGGCAAGGTGTCGTTCTTTATTGTATATAGACTAAGGTTCGTTCTTTCATGTAAAACTAGCAAAACATTTTTTAAGCCTGATGAAGATTTAACTAATGTGTCAAAAGTAAGGTTGCAAGTCGACGATTTTGTTTTGGCCTTATTATAATTGGTATGGTGAAATAATAATACGCATATGGCTCTTAAATCATACTTCTTTATGGTTCAATATGGTCTAGTGGCTAGGATAGTTAACTTTCACTTAGCAGGCTCGGGTTCGATTCCCGGGGTGGGAAAATTTTTAACTCTATAATCTTCGAATATTTGAACCTTTTATAATTTATAATGATGCATAATATAAATACTGTAATCTTAACTATAGTGAAGTTGCGTATGCAAGTTAGTATAGGGAAGAGTTCGATCTTTATTATAATTGATGTCACAATAATCCAAGCCGCCAAGGTAGAAATTAACCATTTTGTCAGTTGAAAATTTTAATGGTATATTATTTTCAAGGATTTCAAAAATAATTTGACATAATTCAATATCCGTCGGATAGAGCTTGCAGATATCAGGATGATATTGCCATGTAACCTGCTGCCCGATTTTTGTTTTTGAATGTTTACTCAGATTGTTATAGGTGACTTCAGCCATCATAATTTCCTTGTCAGATCTAGTTTCAGAGCATTTTTCAATAGTTGTCTTGTACTTTTCAGGACAGCTTGTTCTACAACACAGAGCATTTTTTGCCAAATATTCAGTTGAACTAAAAGAACTGTTTAAAACACAGTTAGAAATACTTTTTTCTTGAGGAGGTCTTCCAGGAATTTGTTCTAAATCATTAGTCTTACAAAGACATGTACTAATAACCCTAACAGGTTCGTTTTAGCCATATTTTAAAAACATTGCTTTTCCTTCGCTGTTGATAGGTATACTTGTATATATATTTCTATTACTGCTACATAAACTGCAATTACTCCTTCCAAAATTAATATACGAATTTTCTAAGAAGTACGCCTCTGTATATTCACTGTGTTGTCGAATATTTTCCATTGCATCTATAAACTGTTCCGCAGTTGCCAATCCATACCTTGGAAGCTTTTCATTAAACTGACAACACTTCTTTTGGATATTACTATGATTACAATTGATTATAATATGATTACAATGATACAATTAGAAATTATTTATAATTTACATTGGTGGGGAGTTGAGCGAGAATTAATTTTTAGAGGAGTCAAGAAAATCAAGTTTTTTCCTGTCATTTATGACAGGAAATAACTAATTTATAATTGGTCATTATGTTATTAATAATTGATCGAATTCGTTTTTTATTAGTTTGCAGTTATCGCTACAACCACGAACTTGTACACGAAAATACAGTTTTTTTTTGTAAAAATTGATTTTGTTTTTCAAATAGTTTTTTATTACTTACAAAAGTGACTAGATGCAGTAATTTCCTTCAAAATGAGGCCTGTTTTATTTGCAACAGAAATAATCCAGGGTTCCATCTTTCTCCGATTTTTCTATGGCTCCATTATAATCACAAAGAGAATAATTCATTTTAATTATTGGTCACCGGTAGTACGGTGGCTTAAAGCCTTGCGTTCAAATTCTAAAGATCTAGGTTCAAATCATTGTAAGGTAACGTACAATAGTAGCTTGGTGGGGAATTTTGGCCAGTTTACGTCTCCAAATAGTGGCAGATTTAGAATATCCTGTGATTAGGTAGATTTCTAATCAAAATGCAATTCAAATAAATGCTAATCAAATAATTAAAAATAACAATAATAAGAATTGCGATACCTAATCCGGTTGGTCCAGGATTGCAGACCAAGCGTCTACACCAGACTGTCTACTGAAAAAAAGCGTCTACACCGTCTACTGAAAAAAAATTCAGATTAGGTTTGGTAATAGTAATGGTAACAGTTATTAGTGGCAAAATTTATTCTCTTTTAGTTACAAAAGATTTTTAACCCAATTAGTTTCCTTTAAAATGAGCCATTGAACAACTCTCTACGATGTCCCAGTGCCAAGCTATCTGTGGAAAAGAAAGAAGAAAGAAAAAAAATATGCCGTTTAGGTAGAATGTTGTAGTAGCTGCCACTTTTCTTGATTTTCCAGCCAATATATTTCCCTTGCTGCTCAAGTCAAATAACAGAAAGTTTACTATACAGAGGTTTCGGACAAGGCGGTTCTAATGGTGTACTTTTTGTTTTGATCTGACTTTTTTTTAGGAGTTATGGGTTTTTATATTTCTGAACATTGGACGTGATCGTCTCTTACTAGGTTACTAGCTACCGCTGCAACCCGGATCAAGTCTCCGATTGTAAAGTCGTATATCAGTTACTATGGGCAAGAGATCGTTCTTTACTATAAATTCCGCCGTAATTTTTTTCAAAATTAAATTAGTTACTATCGCCTAGAGTTATTTCTTTACCATATCGTAATAATTTGTTTTATAATAATAATTAATTTGGTTAATTACAAAGGGTTTCTATATACAGCAGTTTCCTTTAAAATGAGCCATTACACAGTTCCTTATTATGATCACGAACTGTTTGATTTAATACTTAAGTTACTATGGGTTCAGTTCGTTCCTTATTGTAATTACGTTATATATGATTTTTATTAGACAATCGGTAGAATATTCGTTCCTAATTATAACCACCGCAACCCATATTCAGTTATTATATCGATCCTTTATGTAACAACCCAGATCTTACCATAAATATCGTTACCATGAACTGTTTGATTACAAACAGGAAAAAGCCCTTGGCTTTTTCTTAATTGGAATAGTAAGAGACGACCTGGCTACAACCTACGATTATGACATCATTGATCAATCTGTAGTAAGCCTATAATTAAGTAGACCCATCCTTCATATTAGTCTAATGATGTGCTTTTTAGTTCAATTACTATAGGCTATAGTTCGTTCTTTACTATAATACTTCTAGCCGTGTGAGAGGTATATAAGGAAGATTACCACTTACTGGTCTTAATTGAAGAAAATCTCCCAAAAATACGCAGTTAGCATTACCCATTGGCAAATCAACTGCCAATATTTCTGATAGTCTTAAATGAATGTAGGTTAAAAGAAGAGACGAAACCATACTAATTTCATCAATAATAAAAAGTCTTGTCTCCTTAAGTGTCTTTCTCAAAGTAAGAAGTTTTTAAGTGGAGAGAGGTGTGTATTTTGTGGTGTTTTCCTGATCAATAGCTAAACTTAAACAACTATGTATTGTTAAACCATTTATGCTATGTGCAGCAATACCAGTAGGTGCCATTACTACAACGGGACAATCTTCATTCTTGAACTTGTTGCAAAGTAGTCTTCTCACGACACTGATAATCCTAGATTTTCCTGTACCCCCACATCCAGATACAATCAACTTCAAAGATGTTGCACCATTGAGCTTGGTAACTGAGTCTAAAATTTTGTCAACAACTCTCTTTTGATCAATATTGAGCGATTCATAATCATTTTTCAACCTGTCTTCTGTGTCACCATTTAAAATCTATTTGTTTGCGTCTAACAAATCCTCCATAGCATCTGCTGCTCTGTCAATGACTCCTCCCTGAATTGCATTTTCTGGGTCATCTTCAATGTTTTCATCAATATTTTCTTCCTTCAGAATTTCTTTTCCACGTTCTCGGACCCTTTCTTCAAATTCAATATCGCTTTTCCTCTTAACAACAAATTTTTCGTGGTAAGCTAGCATGTCGGGATAGTTTACACTTTCAACACAGTAGGTTTCGTAGTTGCTATTTCCACTGACTACTAGTTCATTTTCATTTCGCCAAGGTTTAAAAAATTTTAAAAGATCTCCATAGTAAGCATTTTTCTTCTTGTCAGTTTCAAATGGGTTTACCTTTCTGTGCTGTATGATATACGGTTTAAAAAGCCTTTTTCTGAGGTAGAAGGACCCGTCAGTTAACATCATATTATCATCAGAACCATTGCACTCCCGTTCGTACCAAGACAATAACTGAAAAAGACTAATATTTTCCATATGTTCCGGTCTTTTAGGGTAGATATCAATAACCGAGTGGGCATTGTACAAATCACTACTCTGTGGATCGTTTTTAGCAAGCTTTTCAAGCTCCTCATACCTTCTCAGTGTCCTCTTCATCTCATTCTTTTTCGCAAGGTCAATATATCTAAATTGCCTAGAAATACTTTTCAATTTAGTACCAGCTTCAACTGCTTCCAGCTTTAGCAGCTTCAACTGCTCCAACTTGACGGGTTTTTATGGACTTCAACAAGTAGGACATAGTTCATTGACCAAGAGTATTGCATGCATTATTTACTTCCTCCCACATTGCTTCTATTTCGACACTCTCTGCTTTAGTCATGTAATCGGTAATGTAGTACGGTAATTTCGAGCCCAAATGGCCAATATATTGAACATCAATGTTTGCTTGATTAGCAATAAGTAACGCAGGAGAATAGTCATTTATATAACGCTCGTCATCTCTTTGAAGCAGATGACATATTCTTTTTCTTGGCTTTTTACGGTCTGTACCATGAGCCAAGCAGTCAAGGATGTCATATAATTCTGTTCGTTCCTTTGTAGGACGAGGAAAGCCAAACTTACAATACGTAACCCAAATTCCTCTTTTTCTCTTATATTTTCTTTGACAGTATTTATTACAGTGGTGCACTTGATGGTCTTTGACCAGTCTGTGAAGAGTTGGGCTTGTCAATCTATTTAGTTTTTCACAAGTTATAATACTATCGATATACTGAATCACTTCAGATGCTGTTGATTTCCCAATAATAGGAACATCTTCAATCCACAACACATAGTGTACATGAGGCGCATCTCGTTTCTGATACTCGATACGCCAGAAATGATTCTTAATTTTACCAAACAAAGGATTTGTCTTTGAACAAATTAGCTCATTAAATATGGTGTCCATTTTTTGTCAAAGTGCATGGAAAATGCAGCTGGATCTAGACACGTCAACTCTGCTGGGGTCATTTTTGCCACACTAGGTAAGTTCTTATGGACAGTCCGTAAATAGTCAATAAATTCAGGAGAGTACCACTCAGCACATGAAACTGTCAGAAACAATGTCAGTGGACCCTATTGCTCAATCATTGACAGGAAAGAGATTGAAAATACTGCTCATTATATCATTTATAGGAAAGAGATTGAAAATACTGCTGAGATCCTCTGATTTTTGACTGAACAGAAAACAAGGTCGCTTCCATCTCTCCATCACGGGAATGAAGCCTGTCTATAAATTGACGAGCATTTTGATTTGGTTTCACAGTCCGCAACATATGGCCGACGCTATTACACATGTAAGAGAATTCTTGCAATTGGAAGCTGTGAAAAAGAAACTTTTTGTCAAGACGAAACTTAGTATGTCTGCTAAGAAGCCTTGATTTAAAATATTCTGCATTCCTAATCCGAAAAGGTCTTGCCTTATCACGCAAGCCATATTTGCCTTTCGGGAAAAGATTTGGAAACACTTTTAGATCAAGTTCTTCCTGAAATAAGTCTTCGCTCTCACCTTTTAGTTTCTTGATTTGAAATTGGTCAGTACCAAGATCTTTCATCTGCTTAAAATCTTCTACGAAGTCTTTTGGAACCGCTGAATTGAGAGGCTGGACAGAAAAATATTCAACCAATGTAGATTTTGCGCTTTCTGTCAGTTTCTGAAGGATTGCAGCATCCAGTATTTCAGGTAAATTATCAACACCAACCGCTTTTTCGGCAAGACGCGCTTCAAGTGTTTTATTTAAATCTTCTAGGGTGTATGCACGTATTGTTTTATAGAGACTATTGTTCTCTCTTAACCACAATAGTGCTTCATGGACTTTTCTCAAATCTATTAGTGCAGTCTAAACATTCTTGTTGTAAGTAGGCTGACCATTGACAATGACTACAAAACTATTAATGTTAAGAAGTTTTTCAGGCTGAATATCTGCATTTGCTTGCACATCAACAGGTAGATATACTATTCTACCCTTAAGAGTAGTTCTGTTCTAGGTCTCTTCAACGCAGTTACTTGCCCTAATCTGACGATCGTAAGACAAGGCATTACAAATTGAATCATTGCCATTTCAAAATTATTTAAACACTTTATACATTCTGGTGTACAGTCGATATGAAGGTTATTTAATACTGATCGGACATTCTCCTGACTTTTCAATATTTTCCCAACACAGTAATTACAGACAGAGAATGAATCTATGACATCCTCTTTCCAACCTGTACAATGAATTAGCTGTTCTCTGTCATCTGTGGGTATGTCCTGTTGGAGGTGTTCTAAAATCGTGGCCAACATTACATCAAAACCTTTCTTATTTGAAAGGGATCTTAGACTCTTCAATTGGTATTTTGTCTTTATCTGCTCGCAACTGTCACAATGCATTGTGGGGTATACATCCCTTATGTTAGCTACCTTATCAAGGCTCTCAACAAATAATTTTATTATTGTATTTTCATCCACAGAAACTCTAATATTGCTATCACCGTAGATGACGTCGTGACTATTACGACAGAGTCTACTTAACACTTCTTCTAAATAATGACTTAGTTCCTTGTACGAGCCCTCGACTTTTGCAGATTAATATGTTGTATAATCTTAGATTTTGATACTGCCTTATATACGCTATTAATGAAACAGGTCAAGACAGGAAAATGTGGAGCTAGTGCCCTTAGAGAACGCAAATAGCTCTGACATCCCTCATTTGGCCTACAGTATAACGAATGCCCATGCTTTCTTGTGTCCCTGTAATTGATTTCACAATAATCCAAGCCGCCAAGGTAGAAATTAACCACTTTGTCAGTTGAAAATTTTAATGCTATATTATTTTCAAGGATTTCAAAAAGAATTTGACATAATTCAATATCCGTCGGATAGAGCTTGCAGATATCAGGATGACATTGCCAAGTAACCTGCTGCCAAATTTTTGGTTTTGAATGTTTACTCAGATTGTTAAAGGTGACTACAGCCATCATAATTTCCTGGTCAGATCTAGTTTCAGAGCATTTTTCAATAGTTGTCCCTTACTTTTCAGGACAGTCTGTTCTACAATGCAGAGCATTTTGTGCCAAATATTCAGTAGAACTAAAAGAACTGTTTAAAACACAGTTAGAAATACTTTTTTCTTCAGGCGGTGTTCCAGGAATTTGATCTAAATCATTAGTCTTATAAAGACATATACTAATAACCCTAACAGGCTCGTTTTCGCCATAATTGAAAAACATTGCCTTTCCTTCGCTGTTGATAGGTATGCTTGTATATATATTTTTATTGCTGCTACATAAACTGAAATTGCTCCTTCCAAAATTAATATACCAATTTTCTAAGAAGTACGCATCCGTATATTCACTGTGTTGTCGAACATTTTCCATTGCATCTATAAGCTGTTCCGCAGTTGCCAATCCATACCTTGGAAGCTTTTCATTAAACTGACAACATTTCTTTTGGATATTACTATGAAGTTTTGCCAAAGCATTTCTAGCCGAATTTTCAACAGCATCCGGTCTTTCAAAGAGAATTTTAATCTGTAATTTTGAATGCTTTTTGTGATCCTGGTTAAACATGCGTAAAATGTTTCTCAATTTACTAAGATCAGCCTGCGTTTTTGCCATCTTCTTGTATTTCTAAATGTAATTTTTCCCTTTGTCCTTATGCGTTCTTCGGTACAACCTCGCAGAGAATTTATTTTTTTTATTATAGCTTTTTTCACCCAAGTATCTATCCATTATTCCGGTAGCAACTTTTTTCTTATGTTTGTTTTGGTAATCTTTATCGTTATCATACCGTTCCTTGCTCTTTTGTTTGGCTGTCTCAATTTTTGCATGTCTATAAACTTCATCATTATAATAACGCTGTTTGTCACTATCAATTTTCGCATGTCTATAAACTTCATCATTACAATAACGCTGTTTGTCACTATCAATTTTCGCATGTCTTCAAATTTCATCATTATAATAACGCTGTTTGTCACTATCAATTTTCGCATCTCGATACGCCTTATCAGTTGAATACCTTTGCTTTTTTGTCCAAGATGCTATCTCTGTTTTTTGTATAATACTGTTTTTTTAAATTACGTATAACTCGCTTAGAAGGCATCTTATTACAAAACAAGAAATAATATTCTAATCTAATTAACACTTCTTAAGACTCGTATCGAGTATCCATAATCTAACAAAAAGTAAAACTAATTTTTAAATTTTCAGGTATTTTGTTAGTTAAAATGAAAAGATTAAAATTATTGCTCAGATATCATAAATATTTTTGCAGTTTACATAATAACTTTAGCGATTCTAAACTGAAAAATAAAATATATTAAAAAATTGAATTTTTTGGTCTGAAACTACATAGTAAATTCCACATCGGGTAGTTAGAACCTAACCAAAAATAAAACCAATTTTAACATTTTAAGGTATTTTTCTAGCTTGAATTGAAATATTCGAACTATTGCTCGGATACCATGGATATTTTTGCAGTTTACACAAGCTGCAAAGAACGCACAGGCTGATGTTTGTAAATTGAGAAAAATTTTACGAATGTTTTACCGGGATTACGAAAAATATTCAAAATTAAAGATTAAAATTATCTCTGAAAGAATGGATTTTGTTGAAAAAAAAGTCAGCTAGAGATGCTTTCGCAAAACTTCATAGTAATATCCAAAAGAAATGTTGCATGTTTAGTGAAAAGCTTCCAAGGTATGGACCGGCAACTGTGGAACAATTTACAGATGTAATGGGAAATCTTATACATGACTGTGAATATATGGAGGCATAATTGTCCTTTATTTAGTTTCAGCTTAAATTCGATGATCGAGCCTTTATGTAATACTAACTACATCCAACGACTATGACGTCATTGATCAAAATTGTATGTAAAAAAATTAGTTTTTCGTAAAAAAACAGTAAATTTTTAACAAAAAATCAAGCACAAATGGCACTAGATCTAGAGATTTCCTTTAAAATAAGCCATTGAACAACTCTCTAGGATGTTCCAGTGCCAAGCTATCTGTGGAATAGAAGAAGAAGAAGAAAGAAAAAAGTATCCCGTTTGTGGAGAATAACGTGATTAAAGTCAATTTTCTTGATTTTCTAGCCAATATATTTTCTTTTGTTATTCAAGCCAAAGGGCGATAAGTTTCCTTTGTAGGGGTTTCGGACAAGGCGGTTCTAATGTTGTACTTTTTGTTTTGATCTGACTCTTTTTTTAGGAGTTAGGGGTTTTTATATTTCTTAACATTGGACGTGATCGTCTATCACTAGGCTGCTAGCTACTGCTGCAACCCGGATTGCTAACTACCGCTGCAACCCGGATATAATTTAAAGTCTCCGATTACAGTCGTATATCAGTTACTATGGGCGAGAGATTGTTCTTTACTGTAAACAAGGTATGCAATTGTTTGTTATTCCAATGATCGTCTTTTAATGTAACAAAAGTGACTAGATGTAGCAATTTCCTTTAAAATGAGCTATTATACAGCTCTCTATGATTTTCCAGTGCCCAGCTAGCTGAGGAGAAAAAAAGGCGGAAAGAAAAAATATCACGTTTGGAGAATAACGTAGTTAAAGTCAATTTTCCTGATTTTCAAGCCAATATATTTTATTTGTTATTCAAGCCAAAGGGCGTTAAGTTTCCTTTATAGGGGTTTCGGACAAGGTGGTTCTAATGGTGTACTTTTTGTTTTGATCTGAATCTTTTTTCAGGAGTTATGGGTTTTTATATTTCTTAACATTGGACGTGATCGTCTCTTACTGGGTTGCTAGCTACCGCTGCAACCCGGAAATGTTTTTTCAACTTGCGTGTAGCTTGCTTTGATTTAACCATTATGTAATCATGAATGAGACCATTTACATCTTTGTCGCTTTTTATATAGTAATTATGACGTCATGGCGTAATGATTTTATTTCATGCATCATGGCGTAATGATATTATTTCTTGACGTCTTCAGAAATAACCAATAATGTCGTGTTTTTCTATTCACGTCATAGCTCTAATAAAACTATGGTGACATTCATTATTTATCTAGTCGGGTTTCAGACAAGGTGGTCCTAATGATGTACTTTTGTTTTGATCTGACTCTATATTTAGGCGTTCTGGGTTTTTATATTTCTTAGCATTGGACTGATCGTCTCTCACTAGGTTACTAGCTACTGCTTCAACCCTGATTCACATATATAGTTATGAGAGGCAGCGTGGCCGAGTGGTCCAAGGCGCTGGTGTTAGCCACCAGTCTCTTCGGAGGCGTGGGTTCAAATCTTACCGCTGGTATACTATTATGATTTATGTACTAAAAACCAAATATCTTTGAATAGCCTGCAGTATGAAAAGACATAAAAAATACAGTTTTTAGTGGAAAAATTTATTCTCTTTTAGAAATAATTTATTTTAGTTAAAAAAGATTTTTAACCCAATTAATTTTCTTTAAAATGAGCCATTGAACAACTCTCTACGATGTTCCAATGCCAAGCTATCTGTGGAAAAGGAAAAAAAGAAGAAAAACAAAATATTCCGTTTAGGCAGAATCTTGTTGTAGCTGCCAATTTTCTTGATTTTCAAGCCAATATATTTCCCTTGCTGTTCAAGCCAAGGGACAGAAAGTTTCCTATATAGGGATTTCGGACAAGGCGGTTCTAATGGTGTACTTTTTGTTTTGATCTGACTCCTTTTTTAAGTGCTACGTGTTTTTTATATTTCTTAACATTGGACGTGATCGTCTCTTACTAGGTTGCTAGCTACCACTGCAACCTGGATGAACACTATCAGTCTTTTAGGTAAAATTTACTAACCTTTACTATAGTTAAGTGGCCTATAAAATTTAGTATAGGCAAGAGGTCGTTCTTTATTATAAATTACCGGGATTACGAAAAATATTCAAAATTAAAGATTAAAATTATCTCTGAAAGAATGGATTTTGTTGAAAAGTCAGCTAGAGATGCTTTCGCAAAACTTCATAGTAATATCCAAAAGAAATGTTGCATGTTTAGTGAAAAGCTTCCAAGGTATGAACCGGCAACTGTGGAACAGTTTACAGATGTAATGGGAAATTTTATACATCACTGTGAATATATGGAGGCATAATTGTTCTTTACTTAGATTGTAACGATTAAGCTATTGCTAGGCACTTAAACTTAAGCCCGGATTGTCCATTTTTGTCTATGTTTTCCTCCCGCCCTTTATTCCTCCTGTCACAAGAAGAACGTCGAGCTCTTAAACGAGAGGATGTTAGACTAATGACATTTAATTCAAGAGGATGGTGGACGAAGGATTTTATTGACACCAGAGAATTAGCTAAAGCTGGATTCTTTTTTGTCGGCCATGGTGACCAGGTTCAGTGTGCTTTTTGTTATGGGGTGGTTGGACATTGGGAAGAGGGAGATGTGCCTATGGAAGAACATAGAAGACACTTTGAAATATGCCCCTTTGTGCGGGGATGTGATGTTGGAAACATTCCAGCTGAAGCTACAAATGGCTCCGAAGCCCCACTTATAAGTTTACCTCCTGCTATACCCGGAGGCTATGATATTTTTGAGCGATATATTAGATCGAGAAACCGGCAACTAGCAGTGGATAATCTTTCTCTCCGAAGTGGTGGTACAGCCCTTCTTAGCATCAATTCGCAGCCACTGGTCACATCAGTTCACAGTCATCTCAATTCACTGGCCAACCTCAGAATTAATGCCCATCGAGGCCCTGAGCACCCTGATAAAACAACTTTTGAATCTAGGTTACAAACTTTTGCTAATTGGCATTACCATGAGCGGATGGATCCTCGCAAACTTACCGAAGCTGGATTTTTCTATCTGGGAGATTCAGATAAGGTGAAATGTTTTCATTGTGATATAGGTTTGTGCAACTGGGAGGAAACAGATGACCCCTGGGTTGAACATGCAAGGTGGTTTAGTGACTGTGTATTTTTAATTCTGTCAAAGGGAGATGAATTTATTAAGGAAGTCAAAGAGTTACTTAAAAGGAAAGCAGAGGCCAAAAACACTGAAAGTGAAAGAAGGCTGGAAGAAAAACTGAAGAAAGAAATTGAAGGATCCGTGGCCAAGATGGCAATGGAAGTTGTAGAAGCTACCAAAGTGAGACAAGCTATTTTGAATCAGTTGAAGAGAACAGGCCAAGGATTTACGGTGGTTGCTGCGTTGATTATTGCTGCCCTTGAAATACCCGATCAGCAAGTCGAGACTTCATCCTCTGTCCCCTCCTCAAGTGGAACAGAAACGAATTTGCCAGGAATAAGAATTCGCGATGAATTTAGAATTCTTAGTGTTCCTCCTAGTAGAACAGAAACGAATTTGCCAAGAATAAGAATTCGCGATGTCTCGGAAATTGACCAGGAATTTGGATCATCGGCACTCCAAGAGCCAGAAGCTTCAGAACCCACCAGTTGGTATCAGCTCCCAGAAGAACCAGCCGTTTCAGCCGATCCTCGTTCCAATGCCGAAGTTGGTGAGGACATCTCTCCTGCGTGGTATGGGGCTCCCGCTCCACAGCCAAATGAGATTCCACCTGGTGAGCCTCCTGTCATAGTAAATTAAGCCAAAAAAATTTGAAATAAGATGATATAAAATTAATGGCGTATAAAATGGTGTAGCGAGTCAATTGAAGCAAAAGGAAAACCAAACTAATTTTTAAATTTTCAGGTTATTTTTCTGGTTTGAATTAAAAAATGGAAATTATTGTTCAAACACCGTAAATATTTTTGCACTTTGCAGCTAAATAAAATTATATTTTTTTAAATTTTCAGGAATTATTCTAGTTTCAGTTGACAAATAAGATTTTTTTTCTTCAAGGAATCGAGTAGCTAACTAAGTTTAATATATACAATGGTATGTTCTTCGAATGATCTCTCTTAATTAGGTTCCTAGCTACCGCTGCAAACCGGAACTTTTAAAAAATATTTTATCTTTAATTACAGAAGGAACTAGATGTAGCAAGTTTTACTATTGAGACGAGTCGCTCTTACTATACAACATATAGTTCGTTATCACGAACTGTTTGCTTTGATGTATCTATTGGTACCAAAATTTCGTTCCTTCGAGTTTCGGTTACTATTGAGACAATCAAAACTTTGCTCTTTAGAGTATCGGTTACTATTGAGACAAGTAGCTATTATTACTATAGATTTCATTACCATGAACTGTTTGATTGCTTCAAAATTCAAATATCTTTGAAAAGACTGCAGTATGAAAATACATCAAAAATGCAATTTTTTTGACAAAATTGATTCTACTTTAAAAAGTATTTTATTTTTAATTACAAAAGTGACTAGATGTTGCAATTTCCTTTAAAATGAGCTATTATACAGCTCTCTATGATTTTCCAGTGCCCAGCTAGTTGAGGAGGAAAATCAAGCGGAATGAAAAAAATATCCCCTTTTGTGGAGAATAACTTGGTTAAAGTCAATTTTCTTGATTTTCAAGCCAATATATTTTCTTTGTTATTCAAGCCAAAGAGTGATAAGTTTCCTTAATAGGGGTTTTGGACAAGGTGGTTCTAATGGTGTAATTTTTGTTTTGATCTGACTCTTTTCTTAGGAGTTAGGGGTTTTTATATTTCTTAACTTTGGACGTGATCGTCTCTTAATAGGCTGATAGCTACCGCTGCAACCCGGATGAGATCCTCTTGACTAACACCATTTATGATCAATCCTTATGTCCCACTATACAAGTTTGTATAGGCAAGAGTTCGTTCTTTATTGTAAATAACATTGGAGGTGATCGTCTCTTACTAGGTTGCTAGCTACCGCTGCAACTCGGACCATTGAATAACTCTCTACGATGTTCCAGTACCATGCTATATGTTGAATTACTAACCTATACTACAATTAAGTGGCGTGTAAAATTTAGTATAAGCAAGAGGTCGTTCTTTATTATAATTTTTTCTTTGAAAGAGACGAACGACAAACAATCAAGTAGCTAATTAGGTCCAATGTATGCAATGGTTTGTTATTCCAATGATCGTCTTTTAATGTTTTCAAAGCGTGTTTTCAAAGCGCGTTTTTTCAATTTTTAGTTACTATGGGCTCTGGTTCGCCTTTCACTAGGTTTTGCCATCTATAGCAATTATGATTTTCCAAAACATATTTAAAACTTTTAGTTACTATATGCTTCGGTTTGTCTTTCACTTGATTGCAGCTATAGCTACAACTATCATTTAGAGCTCGTTCTTTACTATATAAAAATACTAAACTTTTCAGTTAGTAAAGCCTGAAGTTCATCCTTTATTATAAAATAAATTACAAACAGGAAAAAGCCTACGGCTTTTTCTTCTTTGGAATAGTAAGAGACGATCCTCAAATAATCAGGCAGCTAATTATGTTTATAATTTGTTCTTTAACATAAACTTCATTAATCGGATATTTTAATATATCCTATATGGTCTAGAGATTGGGATAGCTGTCACCCAGCAGGCTTGAGTTCAATTTCCGTACGGGAAATTTTTACTTATGATGATTTCTTAAGGAACATAATTAAAATTTCTTAATGTAATAAAAATAATTTGTTTTAATTACAAAGGGTTTTTAACCCAATTAATTTCCTTCAAAATGAGCCATTGAACAACTCTCTACGATGTTCCAGTGCCATGCTATCTGTTGAATTACTAAGCTATACTATAATTAAGTTATAATTAACTATAGTGAAGTTGCGTATGCAAGTTAGTATAGGGAAGAGTTCGATCTTTATTATAATGCAACCCAAATTCACATATATATTTATTTATGAGAGGCAGCCTGGCCGAGTGGTCCAAGGCACTGGTGTTAGCCACCAGTCTCTTCAGAGGCGTGGGTTCAATTCTTACCGCTGGTATACGATTATGTTTGAAAGACTGCAGTGTGAAAAGACATCAAAATGCAGTTTTTGGTGGAAAATTTTATTCTCTTTTAGAAATAATTTATTTTAGTTACTATAGATTTTTA
>JAQQPU010020438.1:0-15516 GCA_029168905.1 Artemia sp. Kazakhstan ARC1039
CACGTTGCTTGGAAAGGTATCCACAAGTACATGCTCTGAAAAGGTGCCAAGGAACGTTATCTCCCCAAATAGCACAGGAAGGAACACAGTCGGCTAGAATAGCATGGAAAGGTGCCAAGGAACGTAGAGTGAGCAAATAACACAGGAAGGAACATAGAGTGATCAAAGTATAAGTTAGCCCTCTACTTGTAGGACAATAAACGCCCGAATATTACGGTTTCACATCCCAAACCCTTATCTGTCTTTTCTATAATGTTTTTCCATCAACAGAAAAGTGGAGGAGAAAAAAAGAAGAAAATAAATTAACCAAAAAATAAAAAGTGGATAAAATCATATAAATAAAATCGGGTATATGTCAAAAGTCTTTTAATACTTTCATGTTTGAACATAAGGTTTGCAAAACTAGAGGTGCGTATGCATGAATTTAAACTTTGCTAGACAGGGGAATTGTACCACCTTATCCAATTGGTGACTACTGCTATTAACATAAAACCAACAAATCAATTTCAAAATTAAAAGACTTATGAACAGTAAGAAAAAAGAACAAAGTTTAGCCTAAAAATTAATCATCAAATACTATTTTCTCACTCAAGGCCTTTATTAAATTTTCCGTACTATGGGAGAGTTTTCATTTATATCGAAATTACAACCGCTCTGAGTATATCATCAGATAAATAACTAATGTTTTTTTTTTGTAAAGAAGACATTCAATGTCAAACTTTGATTTTCAGCTTTTGGATCTTATCGCTTCAAAATAAGTTTATAACGAGTTCTCTTATCTTATCGGCCTTTTGTTTCCACAAGACACTTCCTATAGTTCCCAGGAATGTTCCCCCCAATCGATGGAAGCTCTTCAATCTAACCCGGTTTCCTGTGGGATCAATTTGAACATATGGACACATAAACTTCTATTTGCTGTAAAAAATTGCTAGAAAATAGCCTTAATTTATCAGAAAACAGCCTTTTAAAAGAGGGTCTATCAGAATCAGGAATAAAAAAAGAAGTAAAATTAGTCTCTAAAAAGGAAGAAGAAACAATACTGATTTGATGGACTTACGGGCTTTGGAAATAGTTTTCAACATTTCAAATTAGTATAGGACCATCTATTTACCATAAAAAAGAAATAAAATTCATTTTACATTGTGCTCATATTTAAAGGAAAGGCCGTTCGTCCATCCCTAATTCGGCTAAGTCATTAATTTGATTTAGAATTGAATTTATCACGAACCATTATATAACTATCAAGTTAAATCATTCTTTCTGATTCTTAAAACGCTGTTAAACCCTGCTTCCACTGTCTAGCCTCTTCAAGGTCCTAATAGAGTTACCAGTCCACAGCTTCACTGATAAGTAATGGGAAACCTTCATTTATTTTTTGGCGGCAGTCAATCTTGACCTAAAAAATTACTTTTCTTTTTCCATGAGTTTTTATTCGTTTGGTCTCCCTCTTGTCCGTTACTCCCTTTGTTTTTCCCTGAACGTTAATTGAAACATTAACGATGTGATGATTCACAGACACAACTAAAATCTTTAAAGGAAAACTACTCCTTCTTAAGCTGTTTGGTTTTAAACTAGAGTTTTAATTGCGTATTCACCATTTTCCGGCAAAGATCCCTGACGCAGCTAAATATTTACAGGTTAAGAATCTAATATCAAATAAACTGTAGGTCTGAGTGTTCGGCAACAATCGTTAAATTCCGTTCCAACAATAGTTGGAACGTTACTCTTGACCTTAAAAATCACTTTCCTCCTTCCATGAGTTTTTATTCGTTTGCTGTCCCTCTTGCCCGTTTCTCCCTTTGTTTTTTTTCTTTTACTTTGAAAAAAAGAAAAAACCTTCCCTTTGTTTTCTCTCCCTCTTGCCCGTTTCTCCCTGATCAAAAAGGAAAAATATTATATTTTAAAATGATGATAGCTGGTAATTTGGCAATAATAGTGACATGAATTGAAAATATTTTGAATCGACAGTCCGTTCTCAGTGTCAATAACCTAAGAGATGAACAATTAATACCCATGAAATAAATTGAAAATACAGACTAAAATCAAAAACATATACGATTGGCTATGTTTAGAATTATAGCTATGCAAATAGGCTACTTTTTGGGACTATATAGCCAATTCATTTGTTCTAATGAGCGGTAAGTAAAGAGTGGCCCTTGTCATGAAAACTTGACACATCAAAAAAAGCAATTTCAGTAAATAATAAAAAAAAAATCTAATTTGTATGCGTAATCTAAATATGTAAATTACATTGATTTTAATTCTAACAATCCAAATTTAATATTTTAGGAAACTTTACATAATTAAAAAAAACGGGGGAGAAGTCAAGAAAAGTGAAGTAATAAAACATATTTATAAAATTAACCAATTATAGCCTATTGGGTAAGAAAAGTAATTAAGCTATAAGTTAAAAATTTTTCATGTCCTATATTGTTCAAAAGTTTACGTCTGAGAATATCGTGATTAGCCTAGCTAAAGGGTTTATGGGGATCAACCAACCAATATTCAACTAAATTGAAAGCAAAGTTAAATGCAAGCCAAGAATTTAATTATTCTAATAAATTTTATTTTTATCCCCTATAATGTTGTTCAGTGATTTGGTTTCCTGCTCCTTGTAATGTATCGACACATAAAAGAAACACTGTTCAGAATAAATATTATTTTGAGTAAAACGTAAATTGCACAGACCACTGGGGATTTTAGGAAGTGCAGCCACGCTCTCATTTGCAGTAGCTCTTGGTTTTAAGTATTTAATAGTATTAACATTTTCGTTTTTTGCCTCATTTTGTTGATTTAGTTGCAGATAAAAACCAACTATTTACAATAAAATTCTTTTTCTATAAAGCACAAATAGCGCTCTAGCCCAGAGAGAGTCCTCCACTTTTGTTTCTAGTTATTTCTGTAAATTTTAATTTTATTGGTTGTTCATTTTATTATCGATTCTTTTTAGGTTTCATTTATTTATTCATCATAATTTCTGGATATTTTTTAAAGTTATTCTACGTTTCAGGTTAAATATTGCTCTTTACTTTTTTTCAATGACTTCTTGAAGAATATTCCTTAAAATTAGAACTTAAAAAATATTGAAGCAGACTTTCAATTTTTTTTCTTAATACGTTGAACTAAAGCACTTGCTTCGGATATGTGACCTAGTTCGAAAAATATATTTTCTTCCTCATCGAATTGTTAGAAGTTTGATTCAATTAGAGAGCTTTCTTTCGAGCTTTAGACTAAAACTTATTTTTGATTTCATCTCCGGAAAATCAACTTCATATTTGATTTTACTAGATTTTGAAAAGAATGGAAGTTATTCTACGTTTCAGGTTAAATATTCCTCTTTACTTTTTTTCAATGACTTCTTGAAGAATATTCCTTAAAATTAGAACTTAAAAAATATTGAAGCAGACTTTCAATTTTTTGTCTTAATACGTTGAAGTAAAGCACTTGCTTCGGATATGTGACCTAGTTCGAAAAATATATTTTCTTCCTCATCGAATTGTTAGAAGTTTGATTCAAATAGAGAGCTTTCTTTAGAGCTTTAGACTAAAACTTATTTTGGATTTCATCTCCGGAAAATCAACTTCAAATTGGGTTTTACTAGATTTTGAAAAGAATGGACAGCTTCATCGAATCCGGATTGAAAATAGCGAGTTAATTCTCACTCGTAATCTAACGACCAAAATTGAAAAGCTTAGAGCCATTAAATGGTTTTTAAACCATAGCAAGAGTAAACCCACAAACACATAAAAGTTTACACATACACAAGTTTGTTTAACTGTTTTAACCGGAAACAAATATGACTCAAAGCTGTTGCTGTCCTTAAGGAGGGGGCAGAATAAGAATAAAAGTTAGCAAAAGTCAAGTGAATTGGGAGAAATTGAGACAATAATTCTATCACTTATAGGGGTCCTTATTTTAGCAATTTTGTTTAACTAGAAATAGAACTAAATATACAGTACAATTTAGATTTTGAAACCAAGAGTTCTACCATTTGCAATTAAAATTATGAGTGGATTGCTTCTATCGTAATACTACAACGTTGGTATATTTTCCTCTTTTGGTATCTCGCATTTTCTATTTCGGATGCCAACATTTGATAAGGAAACCACTAAATTATTCGCTAAATATTCCCAAAAAGCAAATATAACGGGGATTGATCCCCACGGAACAATTTTCCACAAGATACACTTAAACATCTTAAGTAAGAAATCTTCATTGGAATTTGAATATGCTCTTTGGGAAAAAACAGTCACTTTTACTAAAACATTTTAGAAAATTACAAATTGCATGACAAGTTTCCGAAAGGTACTACTCGGGTCAAACAACACTTAAAGGGTCGCTAAAAGCCTTTTGTATCTTACCACATACCGCAATTCGATGGTATTTAATACACTATTTTGTATATATCTCTTAAAATTTGGGACATAGAATATAATGTTAAAGCGTGTGTGTGTGTACGTCTACATGCGTGCGTGTGTGTGTGGGTTTCTGCAACTTAAGCTATTACTCGAAGTTGTGAATATGATTTTCCAAAAAATGTGGTAATTTCTAAGGAATCTTTGAGTCAAAGCATAAACTATGCATTGAAGAGCATTATCAGAGGCAACGCTGTAGCGTTGCCTGTAGTAAAGGTCATACGGCTCCAACGTTTTATTATTTGCTATTATTATTATTATTTTTTTCCCCCGAGGTACTTCATATGGAAGGGGTCGTCGTAGAAACTTCAAAGGGGGCTCTTTCGATTGGAAATCGAGAGTTCTAGTGCCCTTTTTAATAGTCGAAAGTGATTGGAGGGCAACTAGCCACCCCCCCCCAGGTTCATCATTCCCCCAAACACATCCAATCAAAATTTTGAGATAGCCATTTTATTCAGCGTAGTTGATTTCCAAATAGAAAATATGTTTTCGAGGAGGACACTCCCTCACAACCCTTAAGGCAAGAGCTTTAAGTTATACCCTGGGGGCATATAAGGTTTTTATAGAGGGCGTTGTCGTAGAAACTCAAAAAAGGATCATTCGATTAGAAATTCAAAGGGCTAGTGCCCTTTTTAGTAGTCGAAAGCGATTTGAGGGCAACTAACCCCCCTCTCACGCCCACTTTTTCTCGAAACACATCCAATCAAAATTTTGAGACAGTCATTTTATTAAACTTAGTTTTAATTTCTGGAAATTAGGTCTTTGAGGATGACAACTCCCCCACAGCCATCAGGGCAAGGGTTGTAGGTTATGCCCTGGGGGCATATAAGGTTTTGTATAGACAACCTTGTCGTAGAAACATCAGAAAGGGCTAATTTGATTAGAAATTTAAATGACTAGTTCCCTTTTTAATAGTCGAAAGTGATTCTAAGGCAACTGACACCCCTTCCACGCCCACCTTTCCCCAAACATATCCAATCAAAATTTTGATATAGGCACTTTGTTCAACGTAGTTTAAAGTTCTGGAAATTATATGCTTGAGCAGGACACTCCCCCCCCCACAGCCTTCAGGGGCAAGGGTTATAAGATATGCCCTGGGGGCATATATGGTTCTTATGGAAGGAATGCTCGTATTAACTTCAGACAGGGCTCATTTGATTGGAAATTGAAAGTTCTAGTTCACTTTTTAAGTGTCAGAAGATATTGGAGGGTAACCAGTCCCCCCCCCAAACCCTTTTTCCCCAAATGTTTCCAATAAAAATTTTAAGATAGCTATTATGTTAAAAATAGTTCAAAGATCATATAACAAAAATTCCGGTGTTGACACAACCCAAAAGGGACGGGGGGCAGGCGTTGTAAGTTATGCCCTTGGGGCATATATGGGTCTTATGGAAGGGATGCTCGTATTAACTTCAAAGAGGGGTCATTTGATTGGAAATTGAAAGTTCTAGTTCACTTTTTAAGAGTCAAAGGAGATTGGAGGGCACCTAGCCCCCCTCACACGCCCTTTTATCTTCAAACCCATCCGATAAGAACTTTGAGATAGATTTTTTTTAAATAATTCAAAGACCTAACCCTCCCCCCTCTCCTACTGTCTACGCTAAAGTTTTCTTCTTTATGACAACTACGCTGCCCCCACCCCAAAGACTTCAATAAGGTAAAGTTTTGTATGGGAAGAAAGTTAAAAGTTTTAAGAAATTTCATATCAAACTCACACTAATAAGAACTAGATAAAGAATTTTCTATCCAATTACTCCCAGAAATTCTCTCAAACTGAAAATGCTAAAGTAATTAAAATTACAGCCATACTTAAAATAAGGTTAAAATACATACTTTGCGATAAATGCTAAATTAATATGGCACAAAAAATCCAAAAATTGTCTAATCAAAACGATCATGTTCTTTCTGCATCAACAAATGAAATAGCCTAACTACTGTCGTTTGAATCTATTTTTTCGATCCATTCATTGTTGCGCGAAAAAATCACGTTTGATTTATCAGAGGGATGTAATTAAGTTGTCTATAGCTAAGGCCATAAGACTTCAATGTTTTATCATTATTAATTAAAAGAAAACATTGCATAAAAATAAGTTTTCTAAGAAAAGTAAAGAGCCACATTGAACTCAGGACCAACAGAAATTAATTCGCATTATAGTTAAAATTAAAAAAGACTGTTAAAGAATAAACGTCTTAACCATCTTACAAACATAAATATAACCGATGCAAACATAAATGAATGAATAAATTTTATATAGCTTCAATATTTTTCTTAATATTTCCCCCCCCGGAGGTGCTTTATATGCAAGGGTTAAAAAAACCATTTTGTTAAAAATAGTTGTAAGATTAAATAATAAAACTCTGGTGTCGACAAAACACCCCAGGGCCCGGGGCAGGAAGGGATTCTCGTATAAACTTCAGAGAGGGCTCGTTTGATTGGAAACTGGAAGTTCTAGTCCAGCTTTTATGAGTCAAAACTAATCAAAGGGCAACTACCCCCCCCACGCCCTTTTTCCACAGAATACATCAGATAAAAATTTTGAGGTAGCCATTTTGTTAAAAAAAGCTCAAAGGTCAGATAACGAAAACTCCGGGGTCAACACATGTTGTACAAACGTAATATTTGTAATATAGTTCGTTTTATAACTAATTAATCATTAGTTATAATAATTATATATACTAATTAATCATAAGTTATACCCGGAGGCATATATAGCTGTTTTGGAAGGAATTCTCGTATAAACTTCAGAGAGGGCTCATTTTATTGGAAATTGGAAGTTCTAGTTCAGATTTTAAGAGTCATAAGTGATTGAAGGGCATCTAGCCCCTCCCTCACGCCCTTTTTCCCCCAAATACATCAGATTAAAATTTTGAGGTAGCCATTTTGTAAAAAAAAAATCAAGGGTCAGATAACAAAAACTCCGGGGTCGACAAATGTTGTGCAAACATAATATGTGTAACATAATTCGTTTCATAACTAATTAATCGTTTGATAAAAATAAGTTATTTAAAATCAATGAATCAATACAAATGTAGAGCATTGACCTATGACAATCTGTTCAGACAATATTGAAAAAGTAGTGAATGAAAAACATTCACGCCAAACCTTATTTCGTTTCAGACGGATGGACAAACCCATCCAATAAAAATTTGAGGTGACCATTTTGTTAAAAATAGTTCAACCATCAGATATTAAAACTCCAGGGTCGACAAAACCCCCCCAGAGCCATGAGACAGGCGTTGTAAGTTATACTCTGGGGATATACATGGTTCTTATAGAAGGGATACTTGTATAAACTTCAGAGAGGGCTCATTTGATTGAAAATAGAAAGTTCTACTTCACTTTTAAAGAGTTAAAAGAGACCGAAGCTTAATTAGTCCCCACACACCCTTTTTTCCCAAACCCATCCGATAAAAATTTTGAGATAGCAATTTTGTTAAAAAAAAGTTCAAACATCAGATAATAAAACTCCGAGGTTGACAAAAAAATATTTTTTCACTTTGACATTGCTGCTTTGATACCAGTTTTGACACTTTGATGAATATTTGATATTATTTTAAAGTTTGATTTTGAAATAAGTAATTTTTATCCACTTGAAATTTTTTGCAATCAAAAACGAACAAAAATTAATTAAAAAAAGCTTTCCGAAAAATAAGCTTTTTCAAAGAAAAGTAAAGGCCATTTTAAACTTAAGCTCAACAGATACAAATACCTTTTAAAATTCAAACTCAAAACGACCAGAAATGACTACTAAAGAATAAATGAAACCCAAAACGAACAGAAATTAAATAAACAATCATAGCAAATGCATACAACAAGTGATATTATAAATGAATAAATAGATCTTAAAGCGAGTAATGCTTAGATTGAATATGAAAATCAAGATTAAAACGAAAAAAATATTTTCCTATTGAAGTATAAATGAAATTTAAAACTAACAGAAATTAAATTAACAATCAATGCAAACAAACATACAAAAGATATTAATGTAAATTAGTAAATAAATCTTAAAACGAGTGAAACTTAAATTGAATATGCAAATTAAGCTTGAATCGAATAAAAATACGATCAAAATGAATCGAACAAAAATCACTACAAACAAGAGTTTGGGTATGACCTCCTTCTCTCATGTTTGTGGATTTGTGTGGATTTTTGTGGATTTCTGCAACATAAGTAGTAATTCCAAGTTATGAATATGATTTTGCAAAAAATGTTGGAAGTTCCAAGCAATCTTTGAGGCAAAGCCTCAACTATGCATTGAAGATCAAAGTTCACTACAAAAACCCATGATGACCCTGAGTACGGAAGTCCAGAAGTTGCATTTCTCTCAGAACACCTGCAAAAGCATCAAATAAATTGATTAAGATACTACAGATTAATGCTAACTACAGCTTTGAAGCACATACTTGTTTCATCAAAATGAGACTCATCTTCAAAATAAGACTTTCTTTTCCCTCGTCATAAAAGACTTGTATCTGCATTTTGAATTTGACTTCCATTATCTAAGTACGTTTGAACATTTCATTAAGCTGAGAAACTTTGATTAAATTACTTCCATGAAGAGGATTTTACCAAAGTTGTTCAGGGTTTTATATCTTAAAATTTTAGAAATTTTCGAGTTCCAAATTTCAAACTTGTGATTTATATCCTTACTAAAACCTATTATTAAAGTTGTTTCAAAATGTGGATGTCTAACTTCAAGACACTTTTGTGTAAAATACAACAGTAAAAGTATTGAGAAACTCATTTTGTAATTACACCAAAGGAAAATTTTTGGAATTAATTGAATTTTAAATCAAGACATATTGGAATAAAGGATTTCATAAAAGACGAACAATTAATACGAGTAGTAGAAAAGTACTTATAAGATTTCACAAGAATACCTTAGAAGACCTTATATCCTCCTGAACCACCAGGGGTGCCTAGAGCATCAGTGAATATTCGCCAATCGGGTCTGAGATGAGCCGCTTTGTATACATGATTCACAAGATACACAAAATCTATTGATTCACACAAAAATATACTGCAAATCTTATGAGCTTCCAGCACATTGTAATAGCCGGGAATAGAGCCGTATGACATCGGCAATAGGACTCTATCAATGGAAAGCGTAATATCTATATCGTCCGCAGCGAAGAACATATATAAATGGGGAGCCGTCCTCCCTCGAAAATTCTCCTGAAAAATTTCCCCTGAAGAAAACTCCCCCTGAAAATTCCCCCTCCCCCCAAGAAAATTTTACACCGGATAATTCCCCTCTTGGAAAACACCCCTATACATAATTCGAGCAGCCATAGAGCAAGTACAAAATAGGTACCTCAATATTTCGACCAGATGTCCTAAGGGGTAAAAAAAGACCAGATCGAAACAGTAAAAAGACCTATCGAAAACAGTTTTGGGACAGGGGCTGGATGATCTTTAATCACTTTTGCTTAGAAAAAAGGAGTAGAACACTCAATTTTCGATCGAATGAACATCTTTTGAAGTTTCTACGACAGTGAGGGGGAGGTTGGGGATGAGGAAGGGGCAGCCTCCCTCCTATGAAGAATAAATTTTGCTATATGAGAGGTTTAATGTTGCTCTTTATTTTCATAATAACAGCGTAGAAAAAAAAAATTCAATTTCTAACTCCCATCCCCACCCCTTCCTTAGAGGTAATTTCGTAATTACCTGAAGACTCAATTAGAGTTAGGATGTCTTGGAATGAAAATGCACCCTTTGAGGCATTTACGCCCCTCCAAAGTTTAAACGACTACCCTTCCCATTGAAATCTTAAATCATAGACAGCGCAATAGCACTGCCTAAGTAAAGAGCAATGTGGGCGCAATGTTTTTTTTAAGACCAGGGGACTTCGAATCGAAGGAGTTATCGTAGAAACAGTGAAAAGGGCTCGTTCAATTCGAAATTGAAAGGGCTAGTGCTCTTTTTAATAGTCAAAAGGGATTGGAGGACAACCAACCCATTCCCACGCCCACCGTTTCCCCAAACACATCTAATCAAAATTTTGAGATAGTCGTTTTCTTCAGCGTAGCTTAAAGGTCCAGAAATTATGTCTTTGAGGATGTAAACTCCCCCACAGCCCACAGGGCATAGGTCGTAAGCTATGCCATGGGGGGATATAAGGTTTTTATAGAAAGGATAGTCTTATAAACTTTGAAGGGGGCTAATTGGACTGGTAATAAAAAGTCCTAGAGCCTTTTTAAAGATTCAAAGTGATCGGAGGGCCGATGCCCCCCCCTAAGACCTCGTATTTTACCAAAATGCAACTGACAGAAATTTTGAGACGGCCCTTTACTGTCGTTGTAACTTCGAAAAAGGCTCATTCGATGTGAAATTGAAAGGGCTAGTACCCTTTCATTAGTCCAAAAATTGTATAACAATGTCTTTAGGGTGGACACAATCCCCATGAACCAACTTACGAGGGTTATAAGTTATGCCCCGGGGCATATAAGTTTCTTATGGAACGGGTGGTCGTATAAACCCTGGATCGGATTGATCTCATTTGATTGGATGTCGGAAATTTTAGTGCCCTTTTTAAGAGTCAAAAGTAAATGAAGGGCAATCAGCCCCCCCCCCTCTCCTCGAAGCCTATCATTCCACAAAACACATCCGATCCAAATTTTAAGAGAGCTTTTTGTTCAGCATTGTTGAAAGGCCCAGTAATAATGTCGTTGATGATGTCAACCTCCCCACAGTCCTCAGAACAATGGCTGTAAGCTAGGCAATTCGTTCATTGTTTACACATAGTATATGTTACTGAGAAAGGTATAAATGTTTGAACTTTGTTTTCCAAGAAGACGAAGGGCATTCAGGTGAGCCTTTTAGAGAATGTTGAGGGGAGTGTTGAACTAAATCGAAACACGCTATGTTTGAACGGGTTGTCAAAAGGCTGTAGCACAGAAATATCTGAGTATATTAAATTGGAAAATTCAGGAAAGAAAAAGAGTGATGATCGAAAAGCCAATATTTGTGTGCTACCAATACTACTACAACTACCACCGCTACTAATACCACTATCTGCAATTTATCTGCAATTATCTGCATTCTGCAATCTGCACTATCTGCAATCCTATCTGCAATCTATCTGCAATTTTGAGGGGTTAATTTGAACTAGATCAAAAAACGCTATGTTTATTCACATTGTCAAAACTACGTATCTCAAGAATTGATTTTGGTATCTAGTTGGGACTTCCAGAGAATGCTTACAGGGCAAGATCATCTCACCAAAAGGCAATATGTGCACACTACTACTAATACTATTGTAACTGCTACATTTACTACTACTACTACCTCTATGGTAACTACTTATAAGGCTAACAGCACTGAGATGAAAACTTCAAGAAGCATATGAAAAAACAGGTTATCGAAAGGATATATCAGTAACGTCGTAGTAATAAGGATGGTATTAAGTTAAAACTTTCAGGACTTGATGAGAGGAATGTTCTTCTGACCAAAAGGCAATATGTTAATACTACTGCTGCTAGTAGTACTACCGCTATTAAATACTATTACTAGTAATATCAATACTACTACTGTGACTACTATTACAGCTATGCCTAAAGGTATGAAGGTGAAATTGCCGACGAATTTTGAGGGGAAAGATAAATAGAATCATAACACACCGTCTGTATGCAGGTTGTCAAAAGGGTATAACAGCAATATCTTAGGAACAGTTTGGTGTGTGAAGTCGATACTAACAGGGCTTGTTGTGAGGGATGTTAGACTAACCAAAAGAAAATGTTTCCATTATAATGCTACTGCTTTTACTCATACTACTTCTACTGTGACTATAATTACCAATTGTATTACTACTACTGCCACTAAAGCTTAGGCTACTATTATTAATTCTACCTCTACTGCTTCTGCTACTGCTACTAAAATAAAGGGTTGTATAGAAACTGTATGGAACTAATTTGAAACACACTATGCCGACACAGGTTATCAAGTGGACTCATCAGAAATGCTTCAGGAACGGTTGATGGTATTAAGCTGAAACTTTCAGCGTGTGTTGAAGGGGATGTTAAAAAAACCATAGGTGCTATGCGCATACTGCTACTAATGCTGCTACAACTATTGCTACTGCGCAAACTAAGGGTATTAAGTTGAAGCTTTTAAGGAGTAAATAGGCGGATGCTGAACTAAATCAAAATAAACTATGAGCATGTGGAATTTATACAAGGTGACAAAGCAATATCCGAAGAATAACTTATATTATTAAGTTATACCTTTAAGGGTAAGTTGGGGGTGATTTTGAACCAGCCAGAAGGGATTATGTGTATACTTTTAATACTACCACTACAGTTACTGCAACTAATAACGCTAAGGGTATTAAGCTGAAACTTTTAGGGAAGGCTTAGGAGGAATTTCAATTAAACGAGATAACTGTATGCATATAGGTTTTCAAAAGAACACATAGGCTGTATTATAGGTAGCACCACTATATAATAGCTAGAAATATAATTGAAACTTTTATAGGAACTAATTCGATTCAAAACTAAAACTTATGGTGTCCTTTTTAAGAGTAAAAAGAGATTAGACGGCAAGTAGCTTTTCTCTCAAGCCCATTCATTTTCTAAACGCATCCAGTCAAAATTTTGAGACAGACATTTTATTCAGAATAGTAGAACAGTCCAGCAACTATGTCTTTAGCTATATTGGACAAGTCAACACCCCAAAATTATGCAATTAGCCCATTATGATTTAAAACTAAATGTTGCTTTAAACTAAATTAAAAGGCATTGTATTTATGGTTGCCACTAAGAAGCCTCGCCAATGTATCTAGAACTACTGGGGGTATTAAGTTGAAACTTTTGGTGCTACTACTATTAATACTTCTGATCTTTTTAAATAAATTAAAGAGTAAGTGAATCCAGGTTGTCTAAGAGTATTGATAGAATCTTTTTTGGAAATGATATTAAGTTTTATTTTCCAGGTGTACTTCAGGAGTTATAAAATTACATTAAGAAATACTGTTTGTGTCCGAATTAAAATTGTTGAAAAAGTTTTTCCAAGATACAAATATCAGCCCAATCTATGGATTCTTATAGAAAAAAAAATCGGAAAGGTATAAAGTATTATTTGTTTCCATGAAATAGATTATGTCAATAAAAACGAACAGAAATCAATTTAAAAGACTTTTTCCACAAAACAAGTTTTCAAAGAAAATTGAAGAGCCCCGTCAAGCCGAAAATGAGCAGAAATAAAGTTAAATAATCTTGCAAGCGTACAACTACCACATATCACCATCAATAAATAAATGAAACTCAAAACGAAAAGAAATTTCTTTAAATAACCGAGTCAAACTCAGAACGAGAAAAAATTAACATGAGTAGGGCTGATAGCCCCCATGCCTTCTCAAGATCAGAACATAGTTTGTGCTTTACTAAAAACAAAATACGTTTTAAATGCTTTCACTGTTTTACATTCTTAAATAAGAAATATTCGACTCTTTAAGGAATAAATATCAGTATATGTCAATTAGACTGACAATCCGCTGTCATTTGTTTTTTGTTTTTTTGTTTTTTCAGTGAAGCGCAAATTATGGTCTGGTATTGATAATGCATGGGGGTTATCAGCCCTACTAATGTTGATTTTTGCTCGTTTTGATTTAATTTTTACTCGTTTGTTCAAACGACCACCCTTCCATAAAAACCTTATGTCCCCCAGGATAAAGCTTACAACGCTTGCTCTCGGGCTCTGGGGGGTTGTGTCGACCCCAAGGTTTTTGTTGTCTGATCCTTGAAATATTTTGAACAAAATGGCTATCTAAATATTTTGATTGGATGCACTTGGCGAAAAGAAAGTGCAGGGGGAGGGGGAGGGTAAGGTCTAGTTGTCCTCTGATCACTTTTGAATCTTAAAAAAGGCACTAGAACTTTCAATTTACTATCAAACGAGAGTAGAATGGCCCCTATTGATCCCACGAGGACAATACCCCTTCGAATCCCGATCCGGACACTTTTTTTTTAAACTCCCACGAGGACCACGTGGTTTATGGTCCTAATATGGGCATAGAGTCCCTAGGGGAGATGGATTTCTGAGAAATTGATTGCGTAATCAAAGTGTGTCAATGACCTAAATTTCCAAGGTCGATGTTGTTGTTGTTGTAAGTGCACGCTCTCAGCGAATGTCAAGGTCGATGTTGTTGTTGTTGTAAGTGCACGCTCTCAGCGAATGTTATGAGTTTCCAGAAATAGAAAACAGCATTTGTTGTTGTTTTTGACATGTACATGCTCGAGGCGAATGTCATGGTGTCCAGAAATAGACAACAGCATTTGTTGTTGTTTTGGACATGTACATGCTCGAGGCGAATGTTATGATCCAGAAATAGTATTTGTTGTTGTCGCTCGAGCCAAATGTTATGAGTTTCCCGGAAACAGTTAGATCACGTGTTTCCTTCTCAGCCAATCAGAGGGCTTGTTTACATCTCCTTCTAAGTCAATCAGGGGGGGCGGAAATATTAGAAAAAGAGGATTGCAGGTTGGGTTAGTTTAGATTTTTAGTTTATTATTTTATTACCTATTTAGTTTAGATTTTTAGTTTATTTTAAGTTTTTTTATTACCTTTATTTTAGTTTAGTTTCAGTTTGGTTTAGTTTAGATTTTTAGTTTAGTTTAATGTTTAATTTTATTTTAGAGTTTTAGTTTAGATTTTTAGTTTATTTTAAGTTTATTTATTACCTTCATTTTTAGTTTTAGATTAGAGTTTTATTTTAGCTAGAGTTTTTTTTAAGAGTTTTAGTTAGAGTTTTAGTTTAGATTTTTAGTTTAGTTTTAGTTTAATGTTTAGTTTTAGTTTAGATTTTAGTTTATTTTAAGTTTATTTATTACCTTTATTTTTAGTTTAGTTTAGTTAGCTATGAGTTTAGAGTTTTAGTTAGAGTCATAGCTTAGAGTTTTTGTTAGAGTTCTAGTTTAGTTTAGTTTTAGTTTAGTTTAGATTTTAGTTAGTTTAGTAGTTTTGATTTTCAGTTTAGTTTTAGTTTAATGTTTAGTTTTATTTTAATGTTCTAGTTTAGATTTTCAGTTTAATTTATTTTAGTTTTAGATTAGTGTTTAGTTTTAGTTTAGAATTTTAGTTAGTTTAAAAGTTTAGATTTTAGTT
>JAQQPU010020439.1:0-13185 GCA_029168905.1 Artemia sp. Kazakhstan ARC1039
GTTTTTTTTTTGCCTGCAATAATATGACCGATATAATTCCTCAGAATCTATATTGAAGGCAAAGTTTAAAAAAAATCCTTGAAAGAAAGGAGGATTTGAGAGTAATCATTACTCCCCTTCCAAACCTCGTTCTGTGTTTATATATTGGCAAATGGGAAACTAGAAAATTTGGGCATTTGGAGGTTCAACCCCACTTTTCCCTCCAAGAAAAAAAATCCACTGACCCTCATCAATAATAGCTGATGCAAAATTATACATTGAAATAATAATAATACACACTAATATGTAAGAATATCTAATTTCCTGATTTTGTAAAACACGGCTACTGAACATATTTGGCAAAGTTATGTCTTACATCTTTGGCCAACCATAAAGAAAAAAAAAAATCAAAAACTAAAATTTTGGCTGAGAATCCAAATTTGGAATGTCAAGCGGGAAATACTACAGTGAAATGAGAGAGACAGATACCAGGTACTAAAACGGTTGTTAGAGTGGAATTGATCTAATATGAGAGTTACAGGATAAGGGGTTATTGTCCAAGATAAAAGAGTGCGTCAATGGACACACCATGACTATACGTGCATGAGAAGCATATTGGACAATATTGGAGGTGTTGTGTACGGCAATGTAAACAAAAAGTCGGTTTGCGTGTCAATACGTTGTTTGCTGATAGTAAAATACCATTTCTTACTGCAGTTCGTTTCATTTATTTCTTTACTAAAGAATGTTCGTCTATTGCCATGTGTGAAGAAGAACTAGGAATTTCTAGACATACGGTAGTCAATTGGAATAACTATCTGTCGTTTATTTTGCCAAATGGCAAAATAAACGACACCGAGGTGCTGCCCGCCAACATCTATCAGCTTACTTAGCAGAGCCCATGTGGCGTGCGAAAGTGAAGTCTGAAGGCAGAGATCATTTTTCAGTGACTGTGAAAGACATTACAGCTTTCTGGGCGCATAATCCTAACTTGTAATTCTTTTTATTTTGTTCATAAGTCATTATAACTGGGTATCTGTCTCTCCCGTTTCACTGTAGCATTTCCCGTTTCACATTCCACATACAGTATATAGCAGTGCCCGCATAATGCACCAGTACCAAATTTTCTTTATTTATTTGCATAACAAAAACTCTCTTTGTCTAAAGTTAAAAACAGATATCAGAAAATATTTCATAGAATGGTGAAAATTAATTAGAAAACTCACAGGCTGCTCCTCCTGGCGACACGAAAGACCGAACCGAGAACCCTTATCATTGAGACTCAGCCTGATCCATTCTGCCATCGCCAGGTGTAAGACGTTATTCTTTTAAGTGGTCAATTGTATCGTACTTTCATCATCCCCGACTTTTTCTTCTTTGAAGAGAGTTCTTGCTGATCTTTTTGAATGCCTTTCTCCTTGTTAAGTTTGTTCTTTGAAAGAGCCAGGATGCAAAAACAAGCTACCTCTGTATTCGGCGTAATATAAGGAGGAAAATTATCAAACATTGTGATTGAGACATTTAAACTTATAACGGAATTCAACGAGGGAGACTGTGACATGGATCGTAACAGGTTAGGAATAATACATATATTATATATAACAATATAAATATAATATATAATATTTATATAAATATTATAAATAGGAATTTAAAATAATATGAATAATGCTTGAACTTCAAATCGAGAAATGGTCTACTTCCAGCCACTTGCTGTACGACTTGGAACGCCACATGTGCCAAAAAGTTCCGCCACGCGTGGTGCAGTCCCCGTAACGCAGAGCATATTTCAGCCTAACTTGGCACACGCCTCCTGTCGTACATGATTTATGAATATCTTGCTTCAAATACAAAAAATCTAAAAGATTTGTATTTCTCATCAAAATCAGAGCTGAAACGAGAATATAAAAAAACGGGTAAAATTTTTGATACGATAATGACACAGTGCAAAAAACTGACAGAGCCAAAAAGAAGGCATTCTAATGCTGTTTAACCGATAAATACCTCAAATCCTTATTTTCATTTGACATTTATGGACGGGTAGCTTTTCAACCAATGAAAACCATTTGTTTTCAAAACAGCATAGGAAAACTGGTTTTCCAACTGGCTGTTTCATTTAGTGTGTATTTAGAGGAGGTAGCTTTTAGATTGAATCGTTTCAGCCAAATTCTGTAGAGGCATAAGAATGACAAAGGTGTCGCATCCATTTTCACTAGTCAATGAAATAACCGAAAGCCCCATTCTAAAACCATTTACACCAGGTGATCAATGCCACGCATAGCACCAGCCTGCCTGGTGCTGAGCGGTAAAAAGGCTATACAGAAAAACAATCAAAAACGAAAAAAATATGGAAAAACTAGTAGTTGAAAAAACTATTTTCAACTTTTCCATTATAATAATTCAATGAAAAACATGGTTTTCCCCCATTTTTATTGCATTTATGAAATTATTTAAGTTATTATTTTCTTATTAACACGTTTGCTGCACAGCTCTGACACACGTGCGTAGTTCTGTTATGGTTAGCATAGTTCTACCACCCTTGGCTCAGTTCCCCCCTCTTAGTACCTGCCAACTGATGTACGTAATATCTGAGAATTGGAGACCACTGGCCCGAAGCATTCGAAACTGTATTTGTTCAGAAGAGTTTCATGTTTTTTCTGTTAAAGTTCTCCTATTAAGAGTAAATATTTTCAACATTTTTTTCAAAACTAAATGCTTGGGATACAACCATTCAAGCGAATACAATGCTTAGAACTACTTATAATCATTCATTGCAGCCAGGCCATCTGAGGCCGACACGGCTGCGCACGCTCCTCTTCCATTCAAATCTTTTGAAAGACTCTCTCTTTACATCCTAAAATGTTCATTTCCCTAAAATGTTTCATTTCCATTTCCCTTTCTTTTCCATTCCCTTCCATTTCTTTTCATTTCCCTAAAATGTTTTCTTACGACATCCCCGGAAAAATCATAATAATTCAAGGACAACCTTTGCTTAGAACGAACTAGCCTATACTTGTTAACGCTCGGAGTGTTCCGTTCTTTCACGAGTACTTAGAAGGAATTATACTCAGACGACTCTCCTAAAAATACCTGACATTTCATGTTCCTCGTGTGCACACCTAATATGTAGAGAATGCCAGTTTATCAGGAGAAGGAAAAAAGAATTTTTAGACTTTTAAATTGTTCATTAACATGAACAATGTACGGGGAAAATGAGACTTCGTTCCATATATGCAGGATGACAAAAGTTGTCCAGTTGTCACATTTCGTAACTAAATCTATTAAATTTTCCATAACTGAAATATAATAGCATAAATTAAATAAGTACAGAAAAAAAGTTGTTTTTCACAGACTTCTTTTCCAGTAAGACTTCTTTTCCATCTTCTTTCCAGACTTCTTTTCCAGAATTCTTTTCCAGTAAGCTTAGTATCGCTTAATAATTACTGTTATTGGATCGTCTAATTTCAGATTGATGAACATGCAAGGCCCATACCAGGAAAAAGCAAATCCAGCCCCCAAGATTACCAAAAAATCAAAGAAGACTGCTTAGCTGAAGGGAAGATTTTTGAAGATTCCTCCTTCCCATCTGAAGACTGCTCTTTATTCTACAGCAAACGACCATTTAGAAGGTTTCGTTGGCTAAGACCCCATGTAAGTTCTGGATCAATGATTCGTCTCTAGTATGTTGCTTTCCGTGTAAGGTTAAGGCATTATTTTGAGAGGCTCATGTACCCAGTCTAATATATTTTTTTACACATTGGGGTCCCATTTGGCTCCCAAAGACCTACGTATATAAGAACTCGGTGGACTCTTACCCATGGGGATGGGAAACAAAATAAAAAGAGAGAGAGAGAGAAATATAATGATGAAGAAAACAAACGGGACCACGGCCAAAAGAAGAAAAAGACAAATCTAAAGCGACGCGGATATTTCGCCTGTATAAAATAAGGCATCCTCAACGCTAAGAAACAAAGATAAAAACTAAAATAACCTAGAATCAAATATAATCCTAAACCAAAAAATAAAAACAACAGATATCTATATATAGGCCTTCCTAAACTATGGATCGCGACCCCAAATGGGGTCGCGTAGCTAAATCGTGCGGGCGCAAGTAATTTTAAAGTCAAATATTTAAATATTAAAGTCAAATATTTATAACATACTACAGGAAAAGACATGTATTGCAAAGTTGATGAATTTAAAAGACTGAAGGTCTAGAATGGAAAATTGCTGTGGAATATGCACATATGGTGCAAGAGTGATGACCGGCAAAAACATCGGTTTCAAATCATTTTTTTAAGCTAATGTGCTTCAAAATGCTGTTAAGATTATAAATTTTATTAAGAGCCATGCCCTTAAGAGTCACTTATTTTAATTTTTTTTAAAGACGGAATTGAAATATTCTTAACCGAGCGAAAATGTGAACTTTCTGTTTTTCTTCAAAACCAATTATGGCTATCCAAGCTGTGTTATTTGTCGGATGTCTTGCGAAATTAGACGATCTCAACTTGTCTCTTCAAGGATAAACTTGCGATATATTTAATTCTAATGATAAAATTGAAAGTTTCATTAAAATGATCAAAACTTGGAAAGATAGGATAGAAAAAAAAATCATTCGAAATATTTTCCAATGTCGACAATTTTATAATCGAGAGAAATCATTGTAAAACTTTTATTGCCAAAATTATTGTAGGTCACTTAAAAGCGCTAGAAACGTAGTTCCGTACATGTTTTTTTTTTATTAAACATTGATTTCAAAAAGGTAGTTTGGATTCAAAATCCGTTTTGTATTGATGTAACTGAGATTGACCACATGCCACTTAAGCTCAAGAGGAATTGGCTGAGCTTTCGAGTGATCCACACTTAAAACTATAATTTCCAAAAAAGCCCTTGACTGAATTCTGGATCAGAACTAGAACTGAATTTCCCGCAATCACAGATATGACGTTATATGTTCTTCTGCCTTTCAACACCATATATTTATGTGAAGTTACTGAGCTTTAACATATCAAACCCCAATATCGTTCATTGTAAAAAATCGTTGAAGAGGTCTCACATCCGGCAGTGTCAAACATTCCACCAAGATTTAACTTGTTATGCAATAAAGAACATCTCACTGAAGTTTTTCCTTTCATTTTAATTTAATATTTACCACCCAACAACTGCGTTCAAATATATTCGATTGAACTAAGACGGTCAGAATTCTATTTTATTTATGTTATTCATAAAATGCAATTTTGATGAAAAATAGGGCATGTAATTTTTGTAAGTGTAATAAAGAAAACTTTTCCAACTTTTGTGGAATTTTTTATTTTATATTTGTATATGTTTCTCAACGAATGATAATTATATACGTTTATTATAATTATATACGTTTTCATGTGTATATGCACATTGTTACCTAATAAATGAATCATAAAAAAAATATATATTTGTCTTTCAATTATGAATGAATGAATTGAATGAATTTTATTAATAACTTGTCTTACAATCAACAGAAAAAGACAGAGCACAAACAAGAAAAGAAAGAAAAAGCAAAACCTGGCAAGAAAAATAAATACAAACAAAAAGACGATAAATAAAAGTTCAAATAGGGATAAAATCCTTTTAATAGACAGTGATGATTATAACAGTGATAGAAATTCACAAATATACCAGATATTTCGGTCACATATACAGTGACCGTCACCAGTAGTAAAACTCTACAAACAGAAAGAACTACATAATAACATAACTATTTGAGAAGGTGGGCCCACTCGAGATCCAGAAGCTCTAATTTTTTCACGCAATTCTGAATTACCTCCTCCACGGCACTCAAAGGCTCAATAATTTCATATTTTGCAACAATATGGCGGTTTCTAACAAAAGGCGGCACTTGAAGAAGATATTGGGCACACTTGAAAAATACCGAACTTATGTCTTTCTTGTTTCGTACACTCAGGAGCTTCCAAAAAGGAGACAGGTACAAGACATGAGGCAAAGCTACTGCATTATAAAGACGAGCCAAATATTTACGGCTTGAATTGCGACGGCTAGTGACAACACCCGCATAGGCAATGCACACTTTTTTAGAAAGGTGTTCAATAGCAAAGACTGGGTCTCTCGAAGATTACGACCAATCGGCAGGCCAAGGTACGTAATGCTACTCGACGGTGTTACGGTAATTCCACCAAGCCTGACTGTAGCATTATCTTCAGGGCAATTAAAAAACAAAACAGCAGACTTTTCTACATTAAACTGCAAACCAATATCAGCATAACTTTTTTCAAGACGCGAGAAATAATTTTCTAATGAAGAAAGCAACCGAGACAGATTTAAAAGATCATCTGCAAAACCCAGAAGTGACAAGTCAATATGCTTGCAAATATAACTCGGAGAGATAACCTGTTGTGCATCATTAACTTTGTTATTATACAAAGTAGGACGCGTTATAGCCCTTTGCTTAATTCCCTTATGTACGGATATCTCCCCACTAAGCTCACTATCTTGCAAACGAACACGAAGCTTGAGGTTCCTATACATATCACGTAGTGACGTTACAATAGAAGAATGCACGCCTCGCTTACACAGCTCAACCAAAATCTGGGTGTGAATCCCAGAGCCAAAAGCTCTCCTAACATCATACTGACCTAATATCAAAATTTCTCGCGAGAGATGAGCATCAAGTAATATGTTAGCAAGAAGATAAAGTACATGGGTGCACCCGAGGCCTTTTCGAAAACCAAACTGGTGTGAAGGCATCTCACACTTATCATAAATCTCATCAAACAAAACAATCTCGAATAGTTTACAAAATACTGAAGATATCGTTACTGGCCGATACAAAGAAGGCTATTCGGCTGGCTTCCCCTTCTTTAATATTGGGATAACCATACCCAGACTAAAGCAACTCGGGACTATCTCTTGTGTCAAAATCATCTGAAACAGAAGGGCAATGTGATGGTAAAGAACATAACCTCCTAAAGAAATATATAGAGCACAAATACTATCGCAGCCTTTTGAGCATACCTTTTTCAGCTTTTTAACGGCCTGGCAAATTAAGACCGTTGACACTGAAAAATCGTCGAAGGTGTCGGTAAGCATAGAAGCCAGTTCATTCTCGTAATTAGACAGCAGAACTGGATCAGGCGCTTTGAACTCGGACTCAAAGTAAGCACTCCACTGATTAGCAGAAATATTAGACGTAGGCTTAGCTTCTTCAGGCTTAGACCGAAGCGACCAAATAAGGTTCGGATTCGTACTGATTTTTTGCAAAAAAATTTCTTTGAGGGTTGCACGGCGGGCATCTAACGCTTTATTGAACTTTCGTTTAGTATGGATTCGAATTTCGTTCACTATTCCACTTCGTGGCTTCCCGCTATCATGCCAAACTTTCAGCAATAGCTTCGCCGACGCGCAAGCTGCCGCTAGCTCCGTATTTCTAGACCATCCTTTCACTGCGATCTATTACGGAAATGCTTCACAGGTACTGCTACACTCTCCGCGATACTCAGAGCATGCGACATTTCTGCACAGTACATGTGTATCTGCAGACGTATTTCACTTTCACTGCAATATGAGTTTGCATTTCTCTGCAGCAGATGGAAGAGAACTTTTATTTTAATCAGGATATCCCCAGAAGTAGCCGCAAAGAGATCATTTGACACTAGTTTCCAGTCACTGTATACTCTCCATTGGGATTTGCACGGACCCGACAACTTTGGACAGTCCAGTGTTGTTGACAATGACAAAGGCAAATGATCATAGTATGAACCATCAGCTGCAACTTTTACTTCGTCACTCACAGGGAAGTTCGTTAACACATGGTCAAGATTTGAGACGGTGTTGGCAACACTGATAAATGTGTAAGCTTTGTCCTTATCAACGACATTTAACTGATCAAGAAAGGTAACCTATAACGATTTGAGTCCTTTCAGATTCGGTATTAAGTAGGTCACAGTTGAAGTCCCCTTTTAATAGAACTTTTGTATTCCCAGGAATTTGAGCCTTCACGAAACGGCTTAACTGAGTACATGCAGCCGTGAACTTGCTGTCCGAGAGGCTAGATCTATAATTAGCAGGAAGATAGACGTTTATTATCACAGTATCGTAAACTTTAGCAGCGAGGAAGTCTTTACTTGATGCTAAAAGTTCAGCCTGAAGAGACTTTCTCACCAAAGTGGCTAAGCCACCAGATGACCGACCTCTGGATTTTACACGTTCAGCTGGCCGAATAAAACACTGGAGTGAACTTGAGAACTTGAGCAGGTTAGTATTGTCCTCGGAAAGCAGGTGCTCTTGTATACAAATTACTTCATTTGTTAGGCTCGTAGTATCAAGCAGAACTGTTTTCTCAAGGGTTTTCCCATTTATATTCCAAGACAGAATATTGCAAATTTTGGGAGCGTGATCCATCTTTCAAATTTTTTTCTGTTATCAGGACAGGCATAGTAATAACATGTGTGCCTAGTCGAATTGTAATTCAGACACCGAGTATGATTTTGACGAGGGTTCTCAGGGGAGCTTGTGTGGCCAGTTTCTCCACAGCGGCTACAAGTTTCAGCTTCCTTACAGTCCGCCACTATTTGCCCCACATGATGACACCGATAACACCTTCGAGGCAAAAAGCAGAATTCTTCTAGACGAACTGTTGCAGCTCATTGTCCATTTTTCTCGTCATTTCGTTCACTTTGGTAGTAATATAGGCTGCAATTTCGTCACCACACGTGGAAACAGACTCCGGTTCGAGAATAACGAAAGTCGGAAGCTCTTTACCGTTCTTAGCACAGCGTCATATGGCTTTCGCGATATCCGTCAAGTTATCACAGTATTTTTTGCATTCGCGTAATCGTTCTTCATACCCCAGTTCAACGCCATAGTAAGTCCACAGCAGTTTTTGGCTTGCATAATACTGGCATGATCAAAAAACTCCATTCCTTTGTTAACGAACATATCAGTCTTAATACCCTTTGTCATGCATCTAGATACAAAGTTTAAAACTGGATTCAATACCAGCACAGTTTTCATTTCATTAATCTGGATTAAGTCCAAAAATACATTCACAAATTTCTTTGATAATTAATAATATCGAATTCTAGGCAGATATTTAAGGGTTGAACTATATATTCAATATTTTTCTGGTGGTTACCTTGCGAGAAAAGTAAGTGAAGCGTTGAAGGCTGTCTACCTTGTCCCCGCAATTTAAGGGCCAAGCCCAGCGGGTACCACGGCTCTTGCTAACAACCCTCCACCTCCCCCCCCCCTCTGCTTACTTTTCTTTCCCCACCTCAATTGTAGCGTAAATGCCTCTAAACATCAGATGTCCTATTTATTTAAAATCGCACTGCTTGATGGCTAATCTCCAATACTGTCAGTGAAAAAATTTCAAATTCAGACCACTTTTACAAAATATAAATAAATGTCCAGAAACTAGGTTAGTAGATTAATCAAAGATTTTAATATAGGTCAGGAACTATAATCCTTTGACAAATATTGCGAAATCCAATAGCTTCACTGGGATTATAATTCACTGAAAAAGCTTACTGGTTTGATAAGATTCAAGATTCAACAACTTTACTAAAAATTATTCATGCCGGCTTTGCGACCGGTTACAAGTAAAGCACACATATGCTTGAAAAACGCAACCAGTACACATTTACTAAATTATAAAACTAACCAATTCATCACTGAAATAAACACATATAAAGAACAATAAAAAAGAGATAATAATAATAATTACTGACTAATAAATTATGAGAAAAAAAATAATAAAAAGAAAAACAAATAAATAATAAAATATAATATAATAAAACGAAAATATTAATAACAGAACAAAAAAAAATTACTTAATTTGTCCTCTCTCGTCTTCCAGCTCCACACTCACCAACCACCAGCAAGAAGGTGCTTCTTTAACCGGTTTTTAAATTGCGGGACATTTTCCGCTTCCCGAATTGAGTCTGGAAAAGTATTCCAGACCACCGGACCCGAGTGCCTTGCCACATGGCTAGAACGAACCGTACTTCTTGGCTCACTTACTAGGTCTCCAGCATTTCTTGTAGTATACCCATGATAAAATGAGTTAAAACGAAAAAAAACTACTAAAAACATCAGGCGCTAAACCATTCAAACTCTGAAATACAAAAATACCAATCTGAAAATCTCTAATCTGACCTATATTCAAAATCCTAAGTTTCCTAAAAATCGACTCTGTACTTAAAACTCCTGTATCATACTTACCAATTAATCTCACTGCTTTATTTTTCTGAATCTGCTCTCGTTTAAAATTGCACGTAAAATTACTAGCCCAAATCATACATCCATAATTTATATACGGCGCAATCAAAGAATGGTATAAAAGAACTAAAATATGAGAAGGTAAAAAATGTTGAAAACGTCTTAAAATCCCAAGGCCAAGGGCTACCTTACACGCAACCACATCACTGTGTTTTCTCCAGCTGAGGTTCTGATCTAGAATGAATCCTAGGTAACGCACTTCCTCAACCCGCTTTAGTACATCACCATTTATTGCTATTTCACTGGGAAGAGTTGGGGATACACCAGTCCGACTAAACTGAATATAGTTACTCTTTGCCGCGTTAATGCTAAGTAAGCTAATGCCTACAAAGTCACTCAACCCTTGCAGAGCTCTGTTTGCTTTCTGGACCAATTCTTCAAGAATCTTCGCTGCCACAACAAGTGCTGTATCGTCGGCGAAAGATGTCATAGACGCACCAGGAATATAAAACCGCATACTGTCAACATGCACTAAATACAACAGCGGTCCTAAGACGGAACCCTGGGGAACTCCACAAGAAACAGGGAGAAACTTACAAAACTTCTCCCCTAGGTTTACCCTAACTGATCTACCATTTAAATACAAACTAAACCAATCCAAACATCTCCATTTTACACCCAAATCCCTTAATCTATCCAATAAAATACTAAAATCAACGGTATCAAAGGCTTTTTTAAAATCTATAAAAATACTAATAAAATATTCACCCTTTTCCAAAGCTAAATTAATATTTTCTAAGAGATGTTGTAAAGCATGCGAAGTCGAATGGCCCTTCCGCAATCCAAACTACCCATCATACAATGCATGCAGGCTCGTGAGGTGATCATAAAGTCTTCCATGGATAACTTTTTCATACGCTTCCGAAAACACTGGCAAAATAGAAATAGGCCTCCAGTTTGAGTTTGATATATCCATTTGTGCCTCCTTTGTAGAGAGGGCGAATTTTTGCTGTTTTCAATAATTTTGGAAATATTACCTTCTCCATTGCTAAATTTATTAGGTGCACTAGCACAGGAAGAATGTACACCGGAATTGATCGAATAGTCTTCAGGTTAACACAATCTAACCCGGCACTGTTGGATCCAATCGAGCTGACGATCTTCGTTAATTCATGAGTCACAGGGCGAAATTCCATTTCCGTTCCCTCACCCCTCCCATCAGCACACGAGTTGCTAGCAACAAGAGCTTGGGAATCTCTAGTTTCCACTTGTATCTTCGTTCCAATGTTACTAAAATAATCACCAAACTTGTCACACACCTCTTGTCTATCCTCTACAAAAACTCCTTTGATTTCAATTTGAGAGTCTTGAGTTTTCCGACGCCCGCTATCCAGTTCATTAATAACTTTCCAAGTTCTTTTCAGATCTGTTTTATTTTCCTCAAAAAGTGCCGAGTAATATTGTTTCTTTGTTTTCCTTTTCATTGAGTCCGCCATATTCTGAAGCTGTTTAAAATGAGCATTATCTTCCTCCTTTGAAGATCTCAGATTATCCTGAAACGCACTGTCACGCTGTTCAAATAAGTTAACTAGCTCTTCATCGGCCCATGGTTTTCTCGGCATATTTGGTCTCTGTCCGAGTGTCTTCAGCGGACAAGTTTTGTCATATGCAGTAGTTATGATGCTACTAAATTGCTCAAAAGCATCACAGGGTCATTCTGGTTCAATACAGAATCAAAACATGTTGCACTTATTTCTTCTTTAAACTTCCTAATGTTTTCAGGCTAAATCTCTCGAACAATTTTTTTTGCTTTTTCTGGCGTGACACTTGTAAATCTAAACTAAATACCGCTGGAAAATGATCAGATGCCGAATTCACTACAATATTAGAAAACGCCTTTCGGATATACTTTGAAGAGACAAACACATTGTCAATCAGGGTAGCAGAGTGGTCCGTGATCCTCGTAAGAATTGTTACAGTGGGAAAAAGATCATTAGAAACCATAAAATTTAAAAAATCTAAAAATAAACTACCTGTAGATAAAAGATCAGAATTAAAATTACCCATACATATTGACTCTTGCTGTGACTTCTGAACTATCATTAGAAGACTTTGGAAACCTTCTGTGAATTCCCCATACGATGCGCTTGGAGGTTTATAAACTACTGATAGGATAATTTTCTCACACCAAGCCTCATACCAATCTCAATTTCAATAGAAAGTGTTTCTACCTTACCTTCTCTCCAGACATCAAGATCCTCCCTGGGCTGCCATTTAAGTGAATCACTTACTATCAAACCGAGTCCGCCGCGGTTCATTGAAGCTCTACTTCTCGTGGTAAGCTGATAGCCCGGAAAATTGAAAGACGAGAGAGGACTATCCTTACTCACAAATGTTTCACGATGATTTGATTAAGTCGAATGCTTAAAAATTATAAATTTGTAATGTTCTTTGAAGCTCAAAAATGTAAAACTAAATGATGCAAAAACAAATGTAAAGTTAAATGTAAAATAATATAAGGTAAATGTAAAGAGATATAAAGTAAAAATGTAAATGTTATGTAAAGTAAAATGTAAATCAGTGTAAAAGTAAAAGAACAGAGAAGTAAACTATCCGCTACCTTAGCAGCTAGGAAAAAAAAAATTGGTGTACATACCTTGTGCTGCTTCAATTGATTGCTATTAGTCTGGCTTTTATTTTTTAATAGGTAATATAATAGCTTTGTATTTTGTGCTATGGTGGGTCTGGAGAGGCCCCCTTTCAAAATGGTGCTCTTAGAAAGACAAGGACTTCCTATAATGGCAACTGTTACTGCTAAATCCAAAACATTCTGAAAATTTTTCATCTTCGGCAGCACGAGTACCTAGCAATTAATCTCATATATCAAACTTTTGAATTTACTGTGCCAATAAAAGAAGTTGATACCTCTTTTGACTTAAAAATTTCCATATCTTGGGGGGGGGGGGGGGGGGGGGGGGGGGGGGGGGGGGGGGG
>JAQQPU010020442.1:4659-15514 GCA_029168905.1 Artemia sp. Kazakhstan ARC1039
TCTGATCAGGTATTTTATTTCTTTCTAGGCTATTTACAATTTCAAATTATAATATTGTCCTCTGTCAGCCTAAAAGTTTGATGCTATTAGTTCCTGAATGACTAGAATCCAATTACGATGAATACTGATCCAATTCGGGGAGAAACACTTGGAGTCTATGGCTGCCCATTAAAGACAATCCAGATGAATGTTTTTCAGTTACTAAGTCATGGATGACAGCTTATGGATTTCAGTCTTGGATGACAGCTCATCTCTTCTATAACTTGTTTAAAGATGTTTACGTGCCTCGGGTGAAAGGAAAATCAAGTCTTATTCTTGACGGCCATGGGCCCTATACATCATTGGCTCTTATGGAGCTCACTTCAGAAAAGAACATTATTATCCTCAATTTGCCAGCCCATGTATTGAATGATCTGCAGCCACTTGACAGGGTTGTTCTCAAAGGGCTGAAATCATCCAATGAGCAGAAGCTCGTAAACTGGAAACAAGAACACCTTGTTGATGTCTTACCAAAACAAGGACTCTGGGAGACTAACCTTACCCCTTCATGGATTGAAAAATCATTTCAAACGATATGAATTTAGGATTCCGCTATTCCAGCACGTGTCAATTGCAACGTTAAGAAGGCGAAGTTTCATTGAGCCTAGTTAAAAAAAAATATGTTGACAAAAAATTTAAGAATAGACTACAGTGAATACTACGACTGATCAGATTACTATTTCAGTGTAGGTTAGTCCAAAAAGATTCAAACGCATGAGAAATCAGTTGAAGAACTTCTCTTGGACTCAGCACACCGCAATTCTCTTGATGTCTCAGCATCCGGGGCATCTGGCAGGCAGAAATTGCTTGAGAAGCTAAAGTAATAGCATCTGTAGAGGATTTGAGAGTGCTTGCACAAAGATAGAAAGAGAAAAAAAGAAGGAATTCTTGAGAACAAAACAGGAAAAGTAAAAATGAAGACAATCAAGCCATGGGCGCCCATAAGCTGAATTCCAGGGGGGGGGGGCAAACTTCGTCTAATTGCTATTTTTAATGCTATATAATAGAAATCTCAGAACAAAAATATAAAAATAAGGGAGCATCATTCAGCCAGGGGGGGGGGGGGAGAGCCCCCCCCCCCCCAAGGGGGCCCCTGTATCAAGCCAAAGTAAAAAAAAAAATGTCTTTGCAATGAAGACTCTGACGTCTCGTCTGGCTCCTCATCTGACTCTGTGCTAATTATCTGACCAAACGGAAATCTGTTATACTGTTGACAGTGAGAATGAAGAAGATCAGGGAAAGAAGCTAAACCTATATCTAAATGAGTACTATGATCTTACATACAATACCAAACATGACACAACCCGTTTCAAACGGTCAGATGTAAAATGGATGACACAATTTTATGTAACCTAGCGCCAGGACACATGGGGAACCCCCAATTTCAACCGAGCACGGCAGACACTTTATCTGAGGTCGTGTAATGACAACGCAACCATCACTGTCACATAATACCTTTTTGGCATTTTAGTTTTCAACCGAAACATTCAAAGGATTTTTTCTTTTTTTAACTTAAAAGTGGTGCACACTTTATTTAAGGTCAGCGCACAACTTACGCAATGACGGTGCACGTAAGGATGGGTTGGGTGAACTTGAGTCAACGGATTGAGGCAAAATTTTTAACAAGAAATATCTGACACATGTTTTAGGAATGATTGTTAGGGGGTGTGGGGGCAGTCAAATAATGGTAATGTGGCCTGAATTACATGGAGTAACGTATTCTACAGTTTAAAAGTTAAGATGGGGGTGTTAAATATTTTTACCACAGAGGGTGGGGGGATTGAAAATCTAACTTGCACACAATGAAACGCTGTATTTTCGTTAAGGGTTCTCGGAAATACCTCAACAATGCCTAAAATTTTGCATCTAATACCAACCTTGCCCTGTGGAAATGATTGCTAGGGGGGGGGAAGCTATAGAACTCCAATTTCAGAGTCCTGTTTTAAAGCTTATTTTAACAAGATTTGTAATTTATAATCGACTTTACTCTAGTTCAATACATTTTTAAGCGGAGTCCAAATGTTAAAATATGTTAAATAATTGTTGAAAATCCACAGCCTCCTTTTTACCTGCATCTCTGTTATTCCAAATTTAGCCAAAAACTGCTAATATAGGTTTGCACTAGATTTTTAATAGTTTGCAAGAAACATATTAAGCCTTGAATTTTCCCCCGCATCATTTTTTGCTCCAGTCTATACCCAGTCCGTGTTTGATTACTAATATGTCCAAAATCTTTAAATCAAGAAAGTATTTTTCATTTCTCGCATCGCCCCCCCCCCCCCCCATGTTCAGTGCAGGTTAAAAATTTAAACAAAACAAGTATATTTCCAAATGTAAATTTCCAAAAATAAATATCATCTTAAACCATCTCGCTTAAAAGTAATTATCACAACTGCTACTAAGACTAACAGCTAACTGAAGCACAAGCCGGCTGAAGCCAGCACAGCTGCGCCGCTACCCCCTTCCCTCCACCTCGCCCACTACCTTTCCACGTCTTTACTTTTTACCCCTCCCGTGAAATTCGAATTCACTTCAAATCCTTAATATGGCTTCTTACCCTAGATTCAAGGATGGCCTGCGTTTTGTTTGTCCCAGAATAGATGGCCAAAAAGTCCAACTTTGGGCAATCTGTCATCATTCACTCATAGAATGTAGCCTAGCTATTTCAACCTTTCCTTCATCATAGCCTGAGAAAGTGGGATCAAAACACTTTATTTTTTGATGTAGCATCAGTCAAACGAGTACCTAAAACTATCCTTGGACAATTCCTCTGGAAAAAATTACCAAGTCATCCTAATCTTTTAAAGGGCCCATATTTCAAAGGCATAATTGACCACTCTAATTGTTGTGGCTTCCAATATTCTAATCTCAGTTCGCAAATCTATTCTAACAGTTAAAAACTTTTTTAATTGTGAAAAACACCCTTAAAGCTTTTCTAATTGTGAAAAACACCCTTCAATATGACTATTCTACTTTCACAACTTTGCTGCATGCACCATCTTTACTAATAGTAGTACTAAGACAAGCAAATCCGTCCGACTGAAAAATTTTCTCTTTACATAATATCACCTATTTGCCCTCATTTATTCTTTGTCCATATGACTTAGTTTCCTTAAAACTACTTCTCAATCATTACTTCTCTTCTTAATTTTCTTAAAATTACTTCTCAAGCAAGAGTTCAAGCCTGAACTCTCAAAACTACCAAAAATGTATTAATTTTACAAACATTTTTTACCTGGAACACCAGTCATCTGCATAATCCAATTCTAGTGCAGTTTTATCTTCCCATTTGCTTCCATGTTTTCCCATAGCCGTTACTGTGTTCCTTGGGACAAACTCGACCAGCCCAAAAAAAGGGGATAGGACACAACACTACTTAATTCCTGATTCTAAACTAAACCAACAACTAACTTAACTTCCTACCTTACCAACGGTAATATTACTCTCTTATCATTCAGACACTTTTCAGTTCCTAATGTAAGAGTGCAAATTTGGTCGATGCATTTTCTCCCCTTCCTAAACCCATACAATCCTTCTTAAGAGAAGGATTGTATTCAGCAACAATTCTCTTACTTTCTTCGTCTAATAAGTATCACCCTGTCATGTAATTTACTTCCTACAGAAACAACTAATGTCTCTGTAATTACCATATTCATTAGTTTATCTCTAACTTTGCAACCAGCAAATTTCAAAAAACTTCTTAATTATGCTATTAGCATCTCATGCCTTATTGTTTTTCAACACTTTTAGTACAGCCTCTAACAAATCCTTGCAAAATAATCTCCCTTTGTTTCCAGATTGTTTATCATTTTCTTCAGTATCATTTCCTAAAACTTTGTGATGGTTTATCGCATTCTCAAAATGTAACAATAATTAAATTAAAAAAAACAAGTTTTTCTAACTGAAAGTAAGGAGCGACATTAAAACTCAAAACGAACAGAAATTATTCCGTATATGAAAGGGGCTGTCCCCTCCTCAACGCCTCGCTCTTTACGCTAAAGTTTTTTATTGTTTCAAAAAATAGAGTTGTGAGAAAGAGTCAAACTTTAGCGTAAAGAGCGAGGCGTTGAGGAGGGGACAACCCCTTTCATATACGGAATAATTTCTATTCGTTTTAAGTTTTACTGTCGCTCCTTACTTTCAGTTGAAAAAAAACTTGTTTTTTTATTTAATTTCTGAACGTTTTTGAATTAATACAGGTTTTTATTTTGGCTCACTGTACATGAATAATTAAAACGAAATTTAAAAATGATCAAAAACCAAATCAAATAATATTCAAAGCATGAAACTACCACAAATCAGGATCAATAAATAAATGAAACCCAAAACAAACAGAAATTACAATAAATAACCAAGTCAAACTCAAAACAAGCAGAAATTCACATGAGTAGGGCTCAAAACCCCTATGCCTTCCCAAGGCCAGAACATAATTTGCACTTTACTGAAAAAAATACAAAAGAATGTGCATTGTCAACTCAATATACATATACAGTAATGATATTTAGTAATCAAAATGTTAATATTATTCGATTTATTATAGTTATAAAAGTAAAAACATTTATATTTTTTCAGTAAACTGCAAATTATGTTCTGGGCTTGGGAAGGCATAGGGGCTTTGAGCCCTACTCATGTTAATTTCTGCTTGTTTTGAGTTTGACTCAGTAATTTATTGTAATTTCTGTTTGTTTTGGATTTCATTTATTTATCAATGTTGATTTGTGGTAGTTTCACACTTGGTAGATTATTTGATTTTATTTTTGGTCATTTTTGGTTTAATGGAGTTCTTTACTTTTCTTTGAAAAACTTATTTTGTGGAAAAAGTTTTTTTTTAATTAATATCATTAAACAGTATGTAGACAACAATGGTAGAAAACACAATGACATTACTAAAAAGAAACATGCTCCATATTATAAAGCAAGAATTTCATTATTTTTGTTTAAGTTTTGAATAATCTATATCCTAGGCCTATATTTGGGAACATCAGGGGGTGAAAGGGAGCACTGTATGGGTAGTAAATCCATGTCTTCATTTCAAGCAAGTTTCCCAGTGCTTATTTAACTGTTCTGGCAGTTCCTGTCTATACTGTTTGTTTGTTTTTAGGCTCAAAAGGCAAATAGCCTAAAGTGAATATGGAATGACATTCTTCTTGGTAAAGATAAATATAGTGAATGAAAAGCTGCTTTCATCCAACCAACTTTGTCTAAAAAGCCACAATGAAGACAGTACTTAGGTATTAGGCTAGGCTTATATTGAAAAAAAAACATAAAATAAGGAACCTGATGCAGGGGTGGATCCAGGATTTTTTTAGGGGGGGGGGGCCCGCAAAATAGGTTGATCCAAAAAATGTGCATTAGGAGCAAGTTTAATTAACATAGTCTTGTATTAATTAAGTAAATTACACTACTTTATACTATGTTAGGGGGGGGGGATCATGTGCCCCCCTCCCCCTGGATCTACTACTGACCTGATGATACTACTTTATTTCTTTTTTACTTTTTATTTACAAGCATGTTTCCTTTAGAAGATCTGCTTAACAGAACTTTTACCTAGACTTTTACCAGGAACTAGGATCTAATTGTCAAGGTAGCCTAGCAGCCACTAGGCAATGACAAGTGGCTCTGCGCCGAGTGCCTCTTGATGTCAGACATGGAATATGACATTTTTACCAAAATGAATCTTAGACTTGGAAGTGTTTGGGTGTGCCCCATGTGTAAGGCTGGTAGTGCCAAACAAAGTGTTCAAGATGTTCTAAAAACCGCATTGAATGAGCACCAAGACGAAATGCGGGACATGTTTGGCTCACTCAAACAGGACATGAGCGCGTCTTTGGACTCTGTTAAAGCCAAAATTCAAAATCTTGACGAGAGTGTCAAGACAAAAGTGGCCATATCTGAAGCCGCAGACATAGCAGGTCATGTTGTTGCTGAGAAATTAGAAACCGATGTTCATACAATTGTCAGGCAGGAACAAGACAGATACAACAGCCGCCTGAACCTTATTGCGTATGGCGTACCACCTCAAGCAGACAATAAACAATTCATACAAAGATTCCTAAAAAATGAATTCAAAGTTGATGTGGACAGCATTACAAACTTTTGATGCTTACCAAAAGCTCAAAACTCCAAAGATTCTAGAACCCCTGCTGCTACAAGGCCTGATCCCATATTGTTTTCTATTAGTTCAAGTAAGCAGAAGGCAGAAATCCTTAAGCTATCTCACACCATAAAAGGCAACATAGCCTTTTATGCAGATACCTCCAAAGAGGACCGCCAGAAAAGAAAGGAACTAGTGGATGAGATAAAAAGACGTGCTGCTGCAGGCAAGCAGAATCTAGGAATTGGAAACGGGGTCATTATTTTAAAAAACAGGGCACCTTGGGGATTACCGGTCCCTGTGCAATCACAACAGATGGAGCACTAAACCTGGAACAGCCTCATGTAAACAGTGTAAATAGGGAGCAAGACAGCATTGGAAGTTCCACAGACTCAACAAGTTATAAAAGTGCAGAATCACTGGAATCAACCAATGACGTTTTTCTAAGTGCCAATTTGGACAGTGAAAGCAAAATCATTTCCAAAAATGAAATTCCTGGTATTCACAACAGTGCTAAAAAGATAAACAAATCCGAAAAATCATTTTGTGTGCTTTACACAAATTCTGATACTCTTGCCCCAAAACTTGCTGAACTAAAAGCTTTTTGTTTTGATCTTAATGTGGACATTATTTGTGTGTGTGAAACTTGCCCAAAAAACTCAGTGTACAAGCTGGAGGAATCTCACATTCAAATCCCTGGATTCAACTTGAGTAGCAATTTGGATAACTCTGAATGTTGCAGAGGAGTAGCAATATACTGCAGAACTGGACTGAAAGCTAAAACTGTGAGTTACCCTCTTATTATTTCCACTAGTAGTTGGGTTGAAAATGTTTGTTTGAAACTCTATGTAGGATATGAATCATATATGATAGGTGTAATTTACCAAAGTCCATCAGCCCCTGATCAATTTATTTCACATCTATCCATATCTGACCTGGTGTCCAAAATGAGTTCCAATGAGCACTCAACTGTCTTTTTGTTTGGAGATTTTAATATGCCTGATGTTGATTGGGTTGAAGGAATAGGATACCCCCCTGAAAGTAGCCCATCCTGTATCACAACAAATTTCCTTTCTGACAACCTACTGATACAGATTGTAGACCAACCAACACAATTCAGGCACCAACAACAACCCCCCTTACTTGACTTGGTTATCACAAATGATCCTGAACGAGTTCTCTCTATTTCTTACCATCCTGCTCTCAGAAGCAGTGACCTTGTCTGTATCTTGACTGAGATACAGATAAACAATAAGAAGGAGAATATGATAAAGAAATCCTTTACAGACTATGAGCAGATAAGGCAGGACCTATCCAGGATTACATGGGAGGATATAGTCAATAGTGGGGACATTGAGAAAAGCTGGGAAACATTTAAGGTAACAGTCTTAGATGCTGAAAAGAAAAACACCCAAGAATATTGGTGTCTACCACCTAAAACACTCCCATACCTGCCAAAAGAAGTAAAAATAGCAATGAAGAAAAAGAAAAGAGCTTGGGCCAAGTAAGTAAAATGTAAAAGTGATAACCACCATGACAGGTTTAAGAAATGTAGAAACAGACTAAGAAATTTGACTTAGAAGGTTATGAAGGACCACAAAGATGCAATTGCAGCTAACTCAAAACAGAACCCAAAGATGTTTTGGCAACACGTCTCTGCAGCTAACCCGTCTAGACAAGATATCCCAGATCTAATGAGAGAGGATGGTAAAAAAGCTTCAAGTACAAAAGAAAAAGCATAACTCCTGAATTCCAATTTTAGTACCAATTTCTCTGCCCTACCCAACATACCACCTCCTCTACCAGAAAAACTGATCCCAGAACCAATGGTCATGCCAAATATTTGTATAGAGGCTAAAAAAGAGGCTAATAATATAGACCCTCTATAATATAAATAATATAGAGGCTAAGAAGAGGCTAAAAAAACTTGAGGCTAACAAAGCTGCTGGACCTGATAACCTACACCCAAGACTGTTAAAAGAAACTGCTGAATACTTTGCCAAACCAATTGCTATGATGTTTAAGATGTCCCTCACTTCCAAAATACTTCCAAATGATTGGAAGCAAGCCAACATCAAGCCAATACACAAGAAAGGGAGAAGGGATCTTGCTAGTAACTATCAGCATATAAGTCTCACATCAGTTGTATGTAAAGTACTTGAGGGCATCATAAACAATGCACTGGTCTCCCACCTTGAGAAAAACCAATTTCTTAGCAAAAGCCAACATGGTTTTCAAAAAGGCCACTCAATTGATACTAATCTAATTGAGTCATATGATTTTGTGACTAGACTCTTGGACACTGGTCAGCTGGTGGATGTCATATTACTCAACCAAGCCAAAGCATTTGACAAAGTTCAACACCAACTACTAATTTTGAAACTAAAGGCATATGGAGTGCATGAAGATATAGTAGCTTGGATAGAAGCCTTTCTAACTGGCAGGACTCAGAGGGTGTTGGTGTACAACTGCAATGGCAATGCTGTCTATTCTGAACTGCTACCAGTCACAAGTGGAGTGCCACAGGGCACCATCCTGGGGCCCACATTATTCTGCATGTACATCAATGACTGTACAACAAACCTGAAGAATCCTTTGATGCTATATGCTGATGACTGCAAGCTCCTAGGACTGGCCCAGAACAACCTAAATCTGTGAACTATGCAAGAAGATCTGGACAGACTATCTAGATGGTCATTGGATTGGTGTCTACAGTTCAATGCCTTAAAATGTAAAGTTCTACATCTTGGATGCAATAATCCAAAACTTGCATATCATATAGGAGACACCCAGCTTGAGGCAGTCAGTGAGGAGAAGGACCTGGGGGTTATTGTTGACAGTGAGCTGAAGTTTCACTGCCACAAACAAGCTTAATTTGCAAAAGCAAACCAAGCCCTTGGCCTCATAAAGCAAACATATACCACTAGGAAGTCTGGAGTGATTACAAAACTGTACAAAGCCATGGTCTGTCCTCACCTGGAATTTGGCATGACCTTAGCCTCTCTGTACTATAAGATGGATGTGAAAGTACTTGAGAGTGTCCAAAGAAGAGCAACTAAGCTTATCTTTGCATTCCAAGACAAATCTTACAAGGAACATCTCACCTTACTCAAACTCCCTACCTTAGTATACCATAGGAAAAGAGGAGATGTAATAGCAACTTGTAAGTTGCTAGAAAATGACCTATTAAGTCATGTCTTTTCCCCATCCTTCTCAACTACCACAAGAGGACACACCAAGAAGCTGCAGGCCCCCTGTTTCATCAAGCAAGAGCGCCAACAGTTCTTCTCAGTCCATTCCATCCCACTCTGGAACAGCCTATCAGAAGCCAACATCCAATCTAAAACTCTAGATGCCTTCAAGAAAGGAGTTGATCAAGACTGGGCCAATGCTGAATGGAGGCTGAACTGGTATGTCAAATCATAACCTTGAAACACCAACAGCAAGATTTCTACAGGAGGCTCAACACCACCTCATCTTGCTGGACATGTGATTTAAGGTAATGTTTAGAAGCAGTGCTGGATGGAGAATTGATTGATAGGCCAGCTAATCTTTGTTATTATAGTACTCAAACAGAATTGGAGCCTTGGTGCAAAGTTGCACTATTTTTGTATTTGATACAGGCCTAAACAAAATTAATCAGCTCAAACCCCTGTATCTAGGTGTTCAGCTTGAGCATTGGGTTTGGAGGGGGGATATAAATAATGTTCTGACAAAATTGTCCAGTGTATCAGCAGATGCAGACACATTAGCTAAATTTAACTAAGAACATAAGCTAAATTTCAAGGTGTCAACACTGCATGCCAAAACTTTGAGGGCCCCCCTTAGCTGTGCCCCTGTCTGTACCTCATTGAAAATGAGGCACAGGTAGAAGGGAATAAAAACTTGAGAGCCATGGCTAAATAGAGTAAAGCCAAGGCAGATTGTCTCTGTGAGGGGCAAAGCTGGCATAACTTTTTTCAAAATTGTATAAAAATGACTCATTTCACTTGTTGATAGATAGGCTAGTTTACCATCCATTCTAGGGCTAGACTAAGGTAGACAGGCATGGAGTAGGCTAGGCTAAGGATAAAGTAGACTAGCCTAACTTAATTCACACTTTTGAGCAAAATAAGGTAAATGCTGAATCTGTTCTGCTCCATGTCAATGATGTTAATGTGGAATGTCACTGTGAACTGGGCCCAGTGACATAGGTATAGGCAGCATATTGTCTAGGGGGGGGGGGCAGTTGATAGTGTCATGGAGGGCCTTTTATCAACTGCTTTTCTAACCATTTGCTTTTTCAGCCATATCTAATGTAAATTTGAAGGTCTAGGGGGGGGCAGCTGCCCCCTCCCTACGCCCATGCCCAGTGATTTTGCATTAATTGCTAGCTTACAGGCTAGAATAACTCCCATTTCAATAAAATTAGCTATATTTCAATCCCAGACATACCCTGTCTTGTTCTGTAGCGAATCTTGTCTGCTTTCCTTCTGAATTCAACTCCATAGGCCTATAGCTTGAGTCCATTGCTGTGGCCCTAAAAGCAGCATTAGCCAAAGTTGAAAGTCCTACGCCAGTAAAATTCAGCCTTGCGTAAATTTAAAATAGGCTACGCCTGGTTTTCTTGGATCTGATCTGATCTGAGAGATTTGAGTCTCCTCTTGACAGCAATGTCAGTTGAGACTTCTTTCAATATTGAAGGTTTTTAATTTATGTACTCGTTTATGAGGCTATTTTTGT
>JAQQPU010020443.1:0-15117 GCA_029168905.1 Artemia sp. Kazakhstan ARC1039
TTTTATTTATACTACATACCTAAAGAGTTATCAAGGGTAGTTTAGACTAGCAAGATTGGTAATATCTTACTGGAAATGAGATTGAAAATGTTGCTTTTTAATCCAGAGCTGCCGAACATGAAATAAACCAAAAAATTAGACTATAAATTGCGCTAATAACCAAGAGAAAAGTTAACAGCGTTATCTAGCCTTTGATAATTTTGTTGGAACCTCTAACTACTGCGCATTTGTCCTTACAAGCACTTTAAAATGAAGGAAAAGGTAAAGAAAAAAAAAACACTGTGGCAATGTCACAGAAAAACTTAAAGTCAACTAGCGTATTTAGATTGCCAAGGTCTTTCAAGGCCCCGAAGCCATACGGAATATCTTTTGGTGGCACACTTCTGAAATTTATTAGGCAGTGTGTCGAAAATATATCGTCGCATATCTATTTTTGGGACTTTAATAAAATTACCTTATAGTTGGTTGTCTCAGCTGACGATTAGCTCGCAAGATATCTTAATTGTGCTTACAACATCTTTTTGCAATAAGATATTCATCCCTTAAATCGCATGGCCAGGTAGATAAGGTGGTGATGAGCCTCCTGTAGAACATCTCGCTGGTGTTGTAACATGAGTTATGGTTAGGTTATCCTGCACTCTGCATTGGCCCAGTCACGATCAACTCCTATCTTGAACACATCTATGGTATTAAACTGGATGGTTGCTTCGGAGAGGCTGTTCCAGTGAGGGACCACGCGTGCAGAGAAGAAGTGCCGGCGCTCATGTCGATGGCAACGAGAGACTTCCAGCTTCTTTGTGTGACCTCTTGTCGTACTTGCGAGGGATGAGGAGAAAACTTGACTTGAGAGGTCGTTTTCGAGCTTTTTGCGAGTAGCGATTGCGTCTCCTCTCTTTCTTTTATAGACTAGGGTGGGGAGTCTGAGGGACACAAGGCGCTTCTCATGCAGCTTATCTCGCAAAGCTGGTATGAGCTTGGTTGCTCGTCTTTGGCCACTTTCGAGTGCTTTAACTTCTATTTTATACTGGGGAGACGCCGGGGTCATTCCAAAATCCAGATGTGAATGTACAATAGCTTTGTACATTTTCTTGAACATAGACGGCTTCCTGATGGTAAACCTTGGTTTTATTGGCCCCAGGGATCGGTTTGCTTTAGTAACTTGAGCTCGTGTGTGACTGTTAAACTTAAATTCATCTTCAACAATAACCTTCATGTCCTTCTCCTCACTTACAGCCTCAAATAGGTTATCTCCAATATGGTAAGGTCGTCTAGGGTTGTCGTGTCCAAGATGTAGGACTTTTCTGTTTGACGCGTTGAACTGCGAACCCCAATCAGATAGTCATCTAGATAGTTAATCTAAGTCTTCTTTCAGTTCTCATTCAGCAACCAATGAGTGAACTTGTTTGACTCCATTTAAACAAACGCAGCGGATGCAATGTAGTGTTTGTGCCACTGTGGATACTCGTGAGAGCATGAAAAAACTGTAATTGATAATTGGATAAGAAGGAGTTTCCTGCATCCTGTAATTGTTTGCCAGTGATTTTTATTTTAAGAAAATTCCTGATTTGGATGTTAGCCGTGCTCTTTTAACAGCACATGTAAACTGCACGCTGTGACTTAGCGTGGGTAAAAAATAAGTTCATATAAAGGTATGCGAATAGTCTTATTTTTATTTCGTTATTATGGGAAAGAAAAGTAGAAGTAGACGAAATCAAATTGAAGCTGAATTATCGGACTCCGTGATGATGGTACAAGTATTTCTGATGGTAGCGTTCTTGCTGATTGTCAGATGTCAAATGCAGAAAATATTATTGAAATAATGGAAATGGTCCAGTCCATAAATCCGAATATTGAGGCACTCAAGCATTATGTCTTGGAGATAAAAATTGATTTAAGTGCAGTGACCAATCATGTAACATCGAGAGAAAATAAAAATAATGCGCTTGAGAATGAACTTGCAACAGTGAAATCAGAACTTCTGGTTTTGACAGAATGTTGTGGCGGGTCGATCGGAGATAATTAGTTATTGTAACGAGGAAGTGAATTCAGTAGTCAGTGAATCGTTTGTTGAAGAAAATGGGCAACTTATTATTTTGGAGCCTAAATGAAGTACCGATTAAGGATGCCGAGTCTCTGATTTCGGATGTGCTGGTGCATAGATAGTCATTTGATAGCGGAAATTTGCCGTCTTTTAGTGTTGTTCAGTGCTCTAAAAAGTTTGTAAAAATTAAAGTGGACAATACACAGGTTCGATTTTCTATTTTGAGCAATGCGAAAAAACTTAAAGGGAAACAGTTTAGTGTGTATAAGAATGTTTTTATTGGCGATGATGTTACGCCTCGTCTGCACATTGTGCGCAAGGAACTCCTGGGTATCCGTAAATGTCTACTGGAAAAAGGAGTGGAATGCTGGGTACCCCCTACCTTACCCCCTGTCGTTTGTGTCAAAAAAGACAACACTGTAGCTAAAATGCCTTGGTACAATGCAAAGGGTCTGTTGATACCATAAATTGTGTATTTTAATTAAGTTTTATTGATGGTTTGTCATGTTAAATTTTGAGTGATCTTACGATGTTGGGGTTTGTGTGAATTACTTAGTTGCGAGCCGTTGCGTTAGGAGCTTGATAGATGAACGGGTTACAGGCAATATTTTCATGGTTCTTCTTCTTATTAGCGTTTTGAAGTTGATTGTTTTTGTTTTTCTTTTTTATGTCTGTTTGTTATCTTTATTATTATTGAAACCATGTACCAAGGTTCTTTGGAATTTAATGACGATAGATAATTATGATCGTGATTCCCGAAGTATTAGCCTTCTTATTAATCTGGAAGCTTTTAATGTAGATTTTGGAGATATATTTACGGAGCAGCTATATCTGGGATATGATATTGGGATTGCAGGCCAATATAAATCTATTAGTTCAAAATATTTGTTTAAAGATGGAATTCAATCTGAGTATGATGATGTGAGAGGTCTCAAAGTCTTCCACCTTAATTGCCAAGGGCTAAATTCTTCGTTTAATTTTTTAAATGAGATTTGTGAACTTTCTGTTTTTCAGGTTATCGGTCATACTAAAACCTAGCTGAATGACCATAACTCAGCTGTTTTATAAATTCCAGTATACAAATTTTACAATAGGAATGGACAGTTCAGACTACATGGAGGAAATGGAGCATATATTCCAAGCGATATCGAGGTTTTGGTAAGAAATGACCTAGTAGTATATCAGAAAATGCTATTTGAACCATTTATTCTTTAGTTTAGGCTGAAACCTAAAGATGTATTTGTTATTAAATTACAGGTTAGATTTTGAGAGAGATGGCGATAGTGTTGTCCTGGACTAGATTGTAGTGAAAATAATCAGCAATTGAGTTGGTAAAAGTTGTCTAGCCAGTGGAAAAGTGACTCTGTTTTGAAACACAATTTATTTTGAGCCCAAAACGACTCCTTCGGAAAGCCAGAAATCCAGCAGTGTCGATCAAAATCTATTGAGAAGATATCTGCTGCGACCTATAGCCAGCAGTTAAGTCAGTCCTTTGCATGGACAAATATTAAAGGCTATTTAAGGTATGTGATATTTTATTTTGAGTAGAATCTAATGCTGAAAATGGAAGAACTACTACCCGAAATGCAAAAGATGAGAGGTGAGGTTGCAGAGAAGTAAGGGTAATCGAGCTTTAATCGAGCCAGTAAGGGTAGAAGAAGCATGGAAACGTTTAAAAGAGATGAAGGGATGTTCTGCACCTGGTCCTGATGTTATTCCAGCAGCTTTATGGAAATATAATGGAAGCGTTGAAGTTCAAGTTCTTTATTAATCAATAAAAAAGTTTTTACAAAACTATCAAATTAATGACCCACAGTGAGAATAACTCGTGTGTGGGTTTATATACACACAACAATAAATAAATAATACTATCTCCAGATACTGCAATAAAAAGATTGCTCTTCAACTCTCCGTATGGTAACAACAAACAAAATCCAAATAAAATCAAAATAACCAAATAAATAAAGTGAAATGAGGAGCATCCACCCCAGAAAATAAATCAAATTGATAATTAATAATTAAGCGATTCACTAATCTGATTTTATTATTAATGAATTATTCAAATCTACAAAACTATGAAATTTATTTCAATTATATATCATACTATGCCTTGGTGAAAAACGGAACTGTCAGATTTTATTAAAGCCTGACCGACTACAGAACTGCCACGGGTCCAATATGCATGCAAAACCTGATTATCATCCTGAAAAAATTTATTATACAAATAAAAATAATCAAGCAAAAGACATTGAACGTGTTAAATCATATAAAGAACAGAATGGAAAGAAGGGAAAAGTTCCAGTTGAAGGATATTTAAAATTTGATACATACTTTTTGTTGACGATTTACCAGGGTATCAAGGTATAATCAAGGGTATCATCAGGGTATCATCAAGTCTTTCAATTTCAATGGGTAGGCCTTGAATATTAATCATCATAATTTCCGGTGCTGTTTTCCCAGTACGAGAGAAGATGATGAATTTTGTCTTAGTACAATTAATAGTCAATTTATTTCTCGAAACCATAACATAAGCCTCTTCGGTTCTGATTCCAGCCTAAGCTTCAAAGATCTAGAGTCGGGGCTGCTGACGTTGCATGCCGTGTCATCGGCAAATAATGTGTTAAGGCCAATATCTTTGATGCTATTACTGATATCATTAACATAGATAAGAAATAGGAGTGGACCCAAAATAGAGCCTTGTGGGACTCCAACTGAGTGAGATTGAGATACCGATGAGGAAGATGTATCACCTCCGTCTACATACTGATTTCGGTTTTTTAGCTATGACACTATTAAGTCATTAACTGGGCCTCTTTTGCCGCAGTTATGAAGTTTAGTATGCAATATTTTATGGGTAATCGTATCAAATGCCTTTTTAATGTAAAAAAAATTGTAGGAGGAATATCACCTTTGTCGAGGACGTCATGAACAAAATGAGTCATTGTCATAATAGCATGCTCAGTAAAGTGATACTTCCGGAACCCAAATTGCATCGGACTAAAAAATTTAGATTTCATTAAAAAGCTGACTATACGGCTATACAGGCACTTTTCGAGCATATTCCCAAATGTAGACAGGATCGAAATCGGCGAATAGTTTGTTGCGTTCTTCGGGTTTCCTTCCTTCTTACAAAGAGATAATTCTTGCAGACTTGAAACAAGAAGGAAACCTTCCGGTTTTAAAAAAGAGGTTTAACACATGGGAAAACGGGATTACAATATATGGTGCTATGCACTTAATTAGACTAGTAGATGACCCATCAATCCCTTCCAAAGATCCATTCTTTAAAAGGTTTGTTGTAAGTAAAAGCTCATCTGGGGTTACAGGAGTAAGAAAAATGGAGCAATTGTGAGACGGGGGTAGATATGATTGAAAGTCCTCTCCAGTCTCATTATCCAGATAACGGGCCAGGTTGTTTCCAGCAATTGACGCGGTTTCCTCGCCAATTTCGCAAAGTGTTTATTTAATGCATTGATAACTTTCACTTTCCCTGTAGCAAGTTTAGTTCCATCTTCAGATATTAATTCGTCGGGAAGATCATGGGTCTTATGCTTTCCTAAGCACTTATTAACTATTTCCCATGTCTTCTTGGGGGACCCTTCTGCTTCAACAAATGCTTCGGCGAAGTAATGACTTTTTGCTGATCTTAAAATTTTTGTTAAATAATTTTTGTATCAGCGAAATTCAGCTAATTTAACTTCAGATGGATGCATTAAGTATGCCTTATATAAAAGATTCTTTTTTTTTATTGATACCAGCAATCCAGAAGATATCCAAGGTTTAATCGGCTTTAAACTATTTCTTCTTGATATTTGGCGGAGAGGGAAAGCATTATTGAAACAACGTTTAAACTGTTTCACAAAAAATACAGCATCAAAATCAAGGTCCGAAGACTCTAAACAAGAAGAAAAATCACTTGAAGAAAGCAATAGTTTAGGTTTACTAAAAGAGTTTCTGTTAGTCATTCTCATTTTTCTTTTAGTAGGCCTATTAGACTCTGTAATCAAGTGAAGGTCGGTCACTAGCATCAAATGGTCTGAAAAATATTAGATTACCACATCACTAGACTTTAGTTCCAGATTCGTAAACAAATTATCAATAAGGGAAGCAGAATCTTTCATTATTCTTGTTGGGACTCCATAATCTGGTAAGAAACCACCGTACAGGCAAACTGATAACAAGTCAGCCACGTCAGAAGAAATTCCGTGAAAATTACCACTTGAATTATTAGAATTATATAAATCAATATTAAGGTCACCCATGATAACTATTTTTGGGTACTTTTTCGAAGCAATAAGCACAAAATCATCAAGAAGTTCCATGAATTTTGACGCAGGAGAACTCGGAGGCCGGTAAAAAACACAACACACAATTTTCATACGATTTACATCTATTTTAACTGCCAAAAACTCAAACACCAATTCAAGATATAGGTGATCAAATTCACTCACCAGATCTGACTGAATTGTTGATTTAATGAAAAAACCTACCCCTCCCTATTTTTTATTAATCCGATTCTTATGAAAAAAGTATAATCCTGTTTATTAATAAATGTCTTTGTCGAATCATTTAAAAATGTTTCACAAGAGGCGAGGACATCTATATTATGATGAGAAATAAAGAGGGATATTCGATCAAAAATATTTAGTAATCCGTGACAGTTCAAAAATGCCATCCTAAAATTAGAACCTTTATTTAAAATTTGGGTGGGGAGTAGATATTTATTTTTTGGGATAGAATGAACCATCATATAAAAAACAACATCATCTTTGCATAAATTCTCAAATATTTTACCTAAATCTAGGGGGAGCTCCTCCAATTACGAAGTCTATCATCCATTATCTCGATGCTGGGTACACTTATTGACAAAAAGTGACTTACCAGCCATACGGAGAGTCAAAGGAGACACAATTGTAACCAGAACTTCATCTGAAACAGACAAACATAAACATTGATCAGCTCTCTCCCATATCATCGAGCCATTTTTTTTATATCAAGCCGTACATGGGTTCCTTTATTTTTAACCCGAGAAGCAATAATCATTCCAGACTCCTTCATCTCTTTTGCTTTAGTGAGGAATCCTGTGCATAAAGCGTTAAGTGCTGGAGGAAGGTCCGTGCAAATTTTTATTCCAGAGCCCTTAAGCTTGGATACATTTTGCATAACTAGATAAGCTTCAGCTTCATTCCCGAGCCTAATTAGCACGGGATTAACTGCCGGTTTACGTGACTGACTTTGATTACGGCGTCTATTTGTTATATTGACAGTTTTTCCTCCTAAGCGGTAACATTTGCTAATTGACACAGGTGACTCAATTTTTAAGGTATTCTTAAGTAGATCTTTCACGTGAGCTTCAAGGGATTGATTCGGATTAATATCCGTCGGTAAGCCGTGTATAATTAATTTCGAACTTTTTTCTTTCACTTCAATTAGTAGCATTTGACGCTCGAGCAACGAGTTCTTCTGCTTTTGCTCTTCAAGTGACCTTTATAATTCGGCTATTTTTCTATCTCTTTCTAAATCTTCATTATTTAACTCCTGTATTTCAGAAGACAAATTGTTAACTGCAGTTATTAAATGACCCTGCTAACTAAGTAGTCGGTCTAATTTTTCGTTTTGGAGCTCATTAGCTTGGTCAAACTTGGCTTGGGATACTGGAATATTCATTATATAATTTGGCGATATACCTGAACTCAATTTTTTTTTAAACATCATTAAACGAGATTTACTCGCAAGGGGGGTGATTGACTACCCCCCGAAAAAATCCAAAACACGTGTTGTTGAAAGAAAAATTCTGTTGAATAAATTTCTCAGATGACAGTTCAGGTATCCAGTAATTGCGGAATTTTAATCCTTTCATTCACTCAAATGTTTTTCGATTAGGATAGCTATCTATTTCATATACTGGTATTGACAGTACAGAAGCAAGATCCTCAATCTGGAATTTGGCCTAGTGAGTGGAACCTGGCAGTAGGAGTTCTGATCAGAGGCAACGCTTTAGCGCTGCCTATAGTAAAGGCCATACGGCTCCAATGTTTTATTATTATTTTTTTTCGAAGAAGCACTTTATATGGAAAAAGTCGTCGTAAAAACTTCAAAGGGGGCTCATTCGATTGGAAATCGAGAGTTCTAGTGCCCTTTTTAAGGGTCAAAAGTTGACAAAAAATTTTTTTGTCAATGTTATCCGAGATATCTGACATAAGATGCTGATAAAGAATTTATTCAATCTGATAATTCGATTTTGTCAATGTTACCCCATGTATCTGACAATAGATGTTGATACAGAATTTAATCACTCTGACACTTAGGTTTTGATAATGATAACTGACACTTCCAGCAAAGGATGTGTCAATTTTATCCGACATATCTGAAAAAAAGATGTTGATAAAGAATTTATTCACTCTGATACCTAGAATTTCTCAATCTTATCTGATGTATTCGACAAAGGATGATGATAAAGAATTTATTCATTCTAATACATAGATTTTGTCAATGTTATCCAACATATCCGACAAATGATATCGATAAAGAATGTTGATAAAGAGTTTGTTCACTTTGATACTTAAATTTTTGTCAGTCCTATCTGTTAAAAGACATTGATAAAGAATTTATTCACTCCGATACTGAGATTTAGTCAATTTTATCCAATGTATCTGACAACAATGTTGATAAAAAAATTATTCACTATGATAGTTAGATTTTATCAATGTTATCCCGTTTATCGGACAATAGATGTTGATACAGAATTTCATTACTCTGATACTTAGGTTTTGATAATGCTAACCTACATATCCGGCAAAGGATGTTGATAGAGAATTTATTCACTCTGATACTTAGATTTTGACAATGTTATCTGATGTATCCGGCAAAAGATGTTGATAAAGAATTTATTCAATCTGATACTTATATTTTGTAAATTTTATCAAATTTATCGAACAAAGATGCTGATAGAAAAAATTTATTCACCCTGATACTTGGATTTTGTCAAAGTTACCTCATGTATCTGAAAATAGATGTTGATACAGAATTTAATCATTCTGACACTTAGGTTTTGATAATGTTAACTGACATTTCCAGCAAAGGATGTGTCAGTTTTATCCGACATATCTGGCAAAAGATGTTGATAAAGAATTTATTCACTCTGATACTTAGAATTTCTCAATTTTATCTGATGTCTCCGACAAAGGATGATGATAAAGAATTTATTCATTCTAATACATAGATTTTGTCAATGTTATCCATCATATCTGACAAATGATATCGATAAAGAATATTGATAAAGAGTTTGTTAACTAACAAACTTAAATTTATTGAGTGCTATCAAACGTATCTGTCAAAAGACAATGATAAAGAATTTATTCAATCTGATACTTACATTTAATCAATTTTATCCACTGTATCTGACAACGATGTTGATAGAAAAAATTTATTCACTCTGATAGTTAAATTTTATCAATGTTATCCCATGTATCTGACAATAGATGTTGATACAGAATTTCATTACTCTGACACTTAGGTTTTGATAATGTTAACCTACCTATCCGGCAAAGGATGTTGATAGAGAATTTATTCACTCTGATAGTTAGATTTTGTGAATGTTACCTGATGTAATAGACAAAAGAAGTTCATAAAGAATTCATTCACCCTGATACTTAGCTTTTGACAATGTTATCCGATGTATCGGGCAAAAGATGTTGATAACGAATTTATTCAATCTGATACTTATATTTCTCAAGTTTATTCAATTTATCCGATAAAGATACTGATAGAAAAAATTTATTCACTCTGATACTTAGATTTTGTCAATGTTACCCCATGTATCTGACAATAGAAGTTGATACAGAATTTAATCACTCTGACACTTAGGTTTTAATAATGTTAACTGACATTTCCAGAAAAGGATGTTAATAAAGGATCTATTCACTCTGATACTTAGATTTTATCAGTTTTATCGACCTATCCGTCAAAAGATGTTGATAAAGAATTTATTCATTCTAATACATAGATTTTGTCAATGTTATCCGACGTATCCGAGAAATGATATCGATAAAGAATGTTAATAAAGAATTTTTCACTCTGATACTTAAATTTTATCAGTGCTACCAAAATTATCTGTCAAAAGATATTGATAAAGAATTTATTCACTCAGATGCTTATATTTTCTCAATTTTATCAGACATATCTGACAAAGTACGATGATAAAGAATTTATTTACTCTGATAATTAGATTTCGTGAATATTATCTGATGTACCCGACGAAAGAAGTTGATAAAGAGTTTATTCACTCTAATACTAAGATTTCGTGAATTTTATCTGATTTATCTGACAAAATAAGTTGATAAAGAATTTATTCACTATGATACTTAGATTTTATCCATGTTAACCTATCTATCCACCATATGATTTATGCAAATTCCTTTTGTTACATCTCCGATTATTTAATAGACATTCTAAATGTTTGATATACTCTAAAAATAATGAACACAAAACAATGTAATGCATAATATATTTTTAATGAAATAATGTCATGTAGGATATACGTACAAAAATTTATTATTATACATTATTAATATCATTGAACAACTCTGGACATTTTGAATCTGTTCCATAAAATAATTCATCATGTTCTCTCTTAATACTATAGTTACTCTCTTCTCTTAGTTCGTAATCAGTAGAATAATCATTAATCCATTTTGAGTCATACACAATATTTACTGGTGTTTCACCGACAGGTTCAATATGCGTTTCGTCTTTGGTATTATTTGGTTCATTGACTGTTTGATCAATGATGGTAGTAACGTTTGCTGGCACTTTGGTTTTCATTGATTCATCTTTATATTCCTAAGTGATATGTTCTATCAATGCCCTTTTTACTTTTCCGGCAATTTCACTGTCTATTGCAACATTATTTTTACACATGTAACAGTTCCGGAAGGTAGACAAGATATGGTTTATGATATTAGTAGAAGAGTAGGCCTTTCTTCTTTTGACCTTCCGTTGAATGCTAATACCCGAAAGCTGGCGATAGGATGCATCAGTAGGTAATGTGTTACCAGCCACACTAGCAAGTTGTTCTCTATCATCGACGATTATTTTTATGTTGGGACTCTCCTTGAGTGCAATCTTCTCTGGATATGATACTTTCGCATATCCAGAATGTGTATAACGGAAATTCTTGGGTACTCCAAAGAAATCTAAACTCTCACTGTCATGACAACGCACGCATACGTTTTCGATAGTGCTACCACTTGTACTTGTTTCATAGTTAAAATACTTCTCCTTGTCAGCATTAAATGCTACAATAACACTATCATGTGAACACAGTTTTACTGGGGGGTCATCTAAATTTTCGATATGCGTTTCATCTTTGCTATTATTTGGTTCATTGACTGTTTGATCAATGGTAGTAACGTTTGGTGGCACTCTGTTTTTCATCGATTCATCTTTATATTCCTTAGTGATATTTTCTAGCAATGCCCTTTTTATTTTTCTGGCAATTTCGCTGTCTATTATCACATTATTTTTACACAGGTAACAGTTCCGCCCCGTTGACCAGATATGGCTTATGATATTAGTAGAAGAGTAGGCCTGTCTTCTTTTGACCTTCGATTGAATGCTAATACCCGAAAGCTGACGATAGGGTTCAACACTGGGTAACATGTTACCACAAGCACTAGCAAGAAGAATCCCCTCTTCATCAACTATTATTTTTATGTTGGCATTCTCTTTGAGTGTAATCATCTCCGGAGATCTCTATCTCGCATATCCACCATCCTAAGAGTTAAATTTTTTTGGTACTCCAAAGGAATTTAATTCCTCACTGCCAAGACAATGCATGCATACGTTACCGATAGTGCTACCACTTGTACTTGTTACATAGTTCAAATACTTCTCCTTGTCAGCATGAATGCTACAATAACAGTATCATGTGAACACACTTTCTTAAAATGCTTCATCTTCACTTTTTTAAAGATACGAATTATGTGTTTATCCTTCCTCTGCGTAAAAAATACTGATTTAATATATGCAATAAACTAGGTAGTGTCATTAACCTGCCATAGAGTACACAATGGGAAAGCCGCGTTCTGTCTATGAGCAAGCATGGAGTATGATTGGTAGAGCCACAAGCATATTTCATGTCATTTTAAGATACGTAAAAAAAAGTTGAATAATTTCGAAGTCCAAAAAATTTCAGTCCAAAAAAGTGCTACTACAAACATTATATTTCTAATAGTAGAAGTCACGACTAACAATTATATATAATTCTCATTTTGAATTTGAAAAATATTAAATGTGGTTTTTATATGTTTTAAGTATGTTTTATGTCACCCTAAGACATGTAAAAAAAGTATAAAAAAATACCATGTTAAAAAATGATAATAATAAAAAAAAACTTTAAAAAAGTAAATAATGGGGGAGGGGGCCAAAAAGTTGGAGGGAGGGGGCCTCTTGGAGGTTGAGGATAGGGAACCTTTGGAGCATGAGGTCCTTGGTGGTTATGGTCATTGATGATTGCGATCCTTGATACTTCAAACCTATAATCATCTCACGAGTTGATTTGTAAGGATTTCTGAAGATTGTTCTGAATTTCTTTATTAAAATTCTTTTCTTGGCATCTACATCTCTATTAGTATCAACTTTTTAGTATACTACAATGTTAGAAGCATATTTTATATTGACAAGACTGTTCAAATGGTACTTGTGTATTATACAGAATACATCCGAGAAGTAAAGCTAGGTCAAGTCACTAGGTCATCTTGTCATCGTTAACCATTACCATAGATTGATGCTAACGATGCTATTCCAAATTTATAATAAATTGCCTATAAGTTAGCAACCCCTTGGGGGTTACCTTCACTGGTAATAAGTTTAACCCTTTTTTACCACCTTCATACAATCAAATTAAAAATGTTATCTAGCTTTGTTTCACCCCTATTATACAATTACCAATTAAGATCATTCATTGCAGAGTTATACCAATGTCTCTTGAATGTGTCAAATCTATTACGTATCTGAGCATATTCCTTGTACATTTGATAGTAATTAATCCCATTTACTATCATTAAACCTACCGTCGAATGCTAATAGCCAAAAGCTTGGCTGTAAACCATTTTACAGAAAAGTTCAATAAACCTTTAAATACGTTATATCAATGTCTCTTGTATGCCACAAATCTATTACGTATCTGAGCATATTCCCTGTACAGTTGATAGTAATTAATCCCATATGCTAACATTAAACATACCGTCGAATTCTAATAGCCGAAAGCTTGGCTGTTGACCATTTTACAGAAAAGTCCAATAAACCTTTGAATACGTTGAAAATCACTCCTTATATTTGGGTCCAATTACTATATTAATCAAGTTACCAAAAACATGATTATATGGGCTCCATATTTTTACAAAGAGACCACCTTTGAATACGCAAATCTAGCTTCGTATCTATTATTGTCTTATGGACTACCGTTAGTAGAAACATCTCTGATTGGCCCAGAAAATAGGTGTTGCCTCAGAAACCCGTCTGGTAAGGCATGTACCATTCGTAGTAGTAGATGAGTGACCCTGGTAAGCCATTTACCGGCGAAACTGGACGCATATCCATGCCTCAGGCGTAGGATTGACACTAATTGATGCATTACTACTCCCAGTGTCTTTTTAATAGTCAAAAGGGATTGGAAGGCAACTAGCATCCCTTCCACGCCCACCATTTCCCCAGACACATCCAATCAAAATTTGGAGATTTTGTTCAACGTAGTTGAAAGTTCTGGAAATTATATCTTTGAGCAGGACACTTCCCCCACAGTCTTCAGGGCAAGGGTTATAAGTAATACCCTGGGGCATATATGGTTCTTAAGGAGGGAATACTTTTATAAACTTCAGAGGGCTCATTTGATTGGACATTGAAAGTTCTAGTTCAGTTTTAACTTCAAGAAATATCGGAGGGTAACCAGAGCCCCCCCCCCCCCCCCCTACGCTCTTTTTTCTCAAATGCATCCGATGAAAATTTTGAGATAGGTATTTTGTTAAAAATAGTTCAATGATCATAAAACAAAAACTCCGGTGTCGACACAACCCCCAGTGCTCGGGGGCAGGTGTTTTAAGTTATGCCCTGGGGGCATATATGGAATGGATGCTCGTATAAACTTCAAAAAGGGCTCTTTTGATTGGAAATTGAAAGTTCTAGTTAACATTTTAAGAGTAAAAGAGATTGGCGGGCACCTAGCCCCCCCCCCTCCATGCCCTTTTTTTCTCAAACCCATCTAATAAGAACTTTGAGACAGCCATTTATTTAAAAATAGTTCAAAGACCATATAACGAAAACTCCGGGGTCGACACAGCCCCCAGGGCCCGAGGGCAGGCGTTGTAAGTTATGCCCTGGGGGAATATATGGTTTTTATGAAAGGGATGCTCGTAAAATCTTCGGAGAGGGCTAATTTGATTGGAAATTGAAAGTTCTTGTTCACTTTTTAAGAGTCAAAAAAGATCGGAGGGCAACTAGCCCCCCCTCCCTTCACGTCCTAAATGCATCAGATGAAAATTTTGAGATAGAAATTTTGTTAAAAATAGTTCAAAGTTCAGATAACAAAAAAATCCGGTGTCGACACAGCCCTCAGGGCTCGGGTGTAGGCGTTGTAAGTTATGTCCTGGGGGTATATATGGTTGTTATGGAAGGGATGCTCATATAAACTTCATAAAGCTCATTTGATTCGAAATTGAAAGTTGTAATTCACTTTTTAAGAGTCAAAAATGATTGGAGGGCAGCTAGCTTTTCCCCAAACTTCATTTATTTTTTTCCCAGAGTCACTTTACGTCGTCGTATATACTTCAAAGGGGCCTCATTCGATTGGAAATCGAGAGTTCTAGTGCCCTTTTTAAGAGTCAAAAGTGATCGGATGGCAACTGCCCCCCTCAAGCCCTTTTCCCCCAAATACATCTGATAAAAAATTTGAGGTAGCTATTTTGTTAAAAATATTTCAAAGATCATATAACAAAAACTCCTTTACGTATGGCCATTTCGTTAAAAATAGTTCAAAGGTTAGATAAGAAAAACTCCTGTGTCGACACAACCCCCCCCCC
>JAQQPU010020444.1:0-15512 GCA_029168905.1 Artemia sp. Kazakhstan ARC1039
TTGACATCGGTGATGGTTAGACTAGCTATATGTGTTTAATTGTTACATATATACCAGCATTTTGAGAAGAAAAGTGCTTTTTTTTTAATTAGTGATTAATGTACAAAATAATATATATCTGTATCTTTAAGTATTATATATTAGTTATATTGGCAGCTTTTGTTCTTTAAAAAGCATATATTGTGTGTTTTTTCTGTTCAGTATAAATAAATCTATTAAATTAATAGCCTGACTTTGTGTTTATATTTCTTATTTATGTATAAATTGAATAATAATAAAGGGCTGATTGGGGTCACTACCCCTCTCCCCCCAGGTCTGTATCTTTACAGGCCTTGCTTTACAGACAAATACTTTATAGCAAGCATTGTTTTCAAAAGATGTATGGGTCGTTGACCTACCAAATCGATGTATGTATAATCAGGGCCGTTAGAATTAACTCACCTCCCCCTCCCCACAGGTCTTCCAATCACTCTTCCAGGTCATCCAATCAGCTGATTGGGGTCACTAACACCTCCAGGTCTGTATTTTCTCAAACAAATACTTTATAACAAGCATTATTTTCAAATTATGTATGGGTCGTTGACCTACCAAATCGGTGGATGTATAATCAGGACCGTTAGAATTAACTCCCCCTCCCCTCACCTCCTGCAAATAAAAATGCGAACTAGCAATTATTGACACAGTCGCCTTAAAAAAGTATCTTGAAATAATTCTAACCCTCTAGGCACAGCGCCCGGGGTGGCTTGTCCCGGTCGATCTCCTCTTTGAAAACCCTTTTGATTATTAATATAATAAACCGTGTAAATATAGCCATGTGTTATCGCCATGACTAGAACAATTACGAACAATTTTGATCCCATGAGCTAACAGGAAATTTTTATTGAGGAATAACTGTGAAAAAACTTTGTGTGTTACAGTTTTGTATCGCGTTTTTATGGTTATTTGAAGTTTAAAATGCTCTTAAATCTTTGTTCACATATGAGGCTGCCATTTTTAAATTTCTTCTCGATTAATATGTTTTTGTTGTTGACCTCAATTCTGGCCCCCAGTTTTGTTACATAATAAAAAACATATTCTAAATATTGCAGAAAATCTGGTATTTTGCAAAATATTATGTCAATTTCGATTTTTTTTTTTTTTTTTTTTTTTTTTTTGCGAGACAAATGAAGAAGAAATCCCCAATTTTCTGCTTTATATTTGGTATTGAGCAATTGTTTTGACCTCAGAGAATTTTTTTCCTGACAAATTCGTGTGAAATCAATTTTGTGACGCTGAAATCGCAATCATTATTTAAATAACATATGAAGTTGCTATTTTTATAGTTCTTCTCAAATAACAGCTTGGCTCAGGAAAGGGGTGCGAAAGCACAGGATGGATGGCCCCCAACCCCCCATTGCACTTCATTGCTGTAAGGCATCCAGTGCTATATTTTATTCTATAGCTTGGCTATAATTGCTATCCATGCCAGGGCTACCCAGGCCTAGTCTAAATAGTATATCTGTTACGTTGCATACTACCATCAATTGTGTATTGTTGACAATTATAATGATGCAACTCCCCTGATATAAATCAGGTCAGTTATCATGGCTTCAGCAATAGCTGGAATCTGGTAAAGAGCGAAAACCAGCTTATAGTTATTGTAAGTTTAAGAACGGGTCTTGAAGCGACTGATGAGAAAATATTTTCATTGCGGAAACAAATTTCTGAGATTTTCTCAGAACGAACTAGAAAATTCTCAAAGCTGGTGCAGGTTGAATTGAAAAGTGTACCATTGGAATCATCATGGCTGAAACTCCAGACTAAAGGTTTTCAGCCCCCCGTCTTGAAAAAAAAAGAAAAATTACTGTTTTTTGCATTGGTAACGGTCAATTTTGTATCCAGGGTTTTTTTTCGGGGGGTTGGAAAAAAAAAACAAATACAAAACGGCTCCCAAAATTTTTTTTATTCATTTTTTTTTCTTTTTTTTCGAGTCTTCTATTTTTGTTTTTGTTTTGGTTGGGGGGGGGAAAACCCACCCGCCCCCCCCCCCCCCCTTCTCTCTCCCTCCTGGAGGTATCCGTTTTTTAAAAGACAAACAAATTTCAGGCTTATTCCTCAAATTCTCATTGCATACAAGCATGGCGAATTAATTGACAAATTTATAGTTAGTAGCAATTAATAATGGAAATTGTAATTTAAATTTTTTGTTGATTAACAATACCGTTTCTGCATACTAATGTAAAATTTTTAGTAATAATTGGACGACGGAAGCAGCGCTCTTTATCATGGTTGCTGTGGCAGCTGCAACCTAGCAAAGAGCGCCCATAGTAATCAAAAGTTGAAAAACGTGTTTAAAAAAAAACAATCTAGTGTGAAAAAAATGCCATTTGACACTGAATCAGGAATGGTAACTATTGTTTCGGTTAATCTTAGAAGTAAAAGTTTATTGCGAAAAAGAAATTTATGGCTATTTCGAAAAAGAGCCTGAAACTCCTTGAAAATGGCGTCAAATCGAAATAAAAAATGTACCATTGGAATCAGCATGGTCGAAAACCTTTTGTAGGATAATTATAGTCCCCCACCGTGAACACCAAGAAAAATGACTTTTTTGAATGGGTAGCACTGATCTGTCTCCCTTTTTTCCTTTTTTTTCCAGGGCTAGCGGTTTACCAGAACACCATAGAGAGATGCTCAATGGCTCATTAGAAAGCTGTATCTCACATCTACGTGCTTTCAAAGGCGGTATATTTGTATAAACGCTAATCTGGAATATACTAGGAACTGTAGTGAATCACTATTTTTTTTTTTTCTTAATAGTTAGCTTGTTGTATCATTTATTCAATTGAATCATGAATCTACGCGCTATATCGTGAAAAATCACTAGATTTTGGTAAAAATCGCTAGTTTTAGAACGAAAATCACTAGCTAGAAAAAAATCACTAGGCAACATAAAAAATCACTAGAAATAGTGATAAATCAATAGGGGTGGCAAGCCTGATTCTTCTGCACACTCCCTTCATTAGAATATTAGTGATTTCTTATTATATTTAATGTTTTGAATGATATTTTGTTTGAAAATTTATTTCTTCAGAGAGAGAAGGGGAAATTCTTTATGGCATCAGTGGCTGCCTTAGTAAATATGATCAATAGAAACAAGCTGTCAATATAAATATTTTCCATTCACAACCTGAGGAAAATAATAACAGACTTACCATCTTTTGTTGAAAATCAGTCGTTGAATCCATGGAATTAATTTTTTCTTCAATTTATGTACTTAGTGAATATGAGTTACTTCAAAATATGAATGATGAATTGTTGAAAATCTGGTGTTCTTTTATGGCATAAGAAATTTTATATTCTAGGAAGTATTTTCAGTGCAAATTGCTAAACGTCTAAATGTGACCTACTTTCTCCATATTCTCTAGGGAGTGTTTTCTACTATTTATCAATTGTTTCGGCGAATAGCGGAAATATACTGTTATTTGATTTGAGGGGGAAATGCAAGTTTTTGATAAGCTGAGTAGGGAAAGAAAAATGGAAAAAGTATTTATATAAAAAAAAACAATAAAGAAGGTAGGATGGTACATAGGATGCAAAGTGGTTACAGCTTCTCTTCGTAAGGGTTTAAAATCGAATTTGCGCCAAAAACAATTATTATATTCAGAAGAAACCGGAAAAATAGGCATCGAGGGGTATGTTCACTTGAATCATAGGTCATATTTGTGAATATTTTCAACTGAAACTAAGAAGTGGCATTAAAACTTAAAACGAGCGTACATTATTCCGTATAAATAAAAAAGATCAAGGCAGCGTTGTTTCTGCATTAAATTTTAATCAAAAACGAACAAAGATTAATTTAAAAAAACAAAGTTTTTCCGAGGAAAGTAAAGAGCGAAGTTGAAACTGAAAATGGACAAAAATTATTACTTCACAGCCTATTTGATATATATTAATATAACTAGTATAACTAAACCAACTAATTATGTTTCCCTATGCTTTTAGGATTATACAAAACTAGCGCTTTACTGAAAACACAAAATAATATAGGACTATGGTACAGTAAAAGCAAACCAATCAAGAACACTTTTTATAGAATCAAATTATTATCAATCCCTTTTAGGATCAATCCCTTTTAAGATAAAGCAACAATCCATTTTAGGATTTTTTTTTATTATTTTACGGTTAATTTGGTGTCACTTCTGTACAATGGCTCAATCCAATGGCTGGCTATCGTTTTGGTTCTTAAAAGGGCGTCATGATTAGTTTGTACACAAGTTCGAAGTAAGGCCATATTGATAGTATAGGACTATAGACTAGCTTTAGAATTTGCATCATAGCTTGAAATTCACTCTTGTATAGAGAGAAATAATCGGATTTCCAGAGTTCATGTTATGTCTTATTTGATCTTCATTTAAAGTGATAATAAAGCATATTTCTTACAATTTAAGACTGTATATACCCACTGTTGATCAAGCTCTAGCCCCTATCGAACTTACATTGATCTCAGAAGCTGCAGCAGTCGAAATAGTTCGCAATCGAAAAATACTAAAGGGTTCCCGCGTCTTTGTTAATGAAGCGTTAACTAGGGAGAGGCAGGAGGTCTTCAAGCTTGCTCGCAACAGATTTGAAAATAAGAATGTGTGGACGATGAGAGGCATCATTTTTGTGAAAAATGGCTCACAAATTATACCATGCAAAACAATAGCAGATGTGGCTCAGATCCTCAATCTGGCTAATGAACCTTCACTGTGAATAATTGAAGTTTGATTTAGTTTTCCTTTGTTTGTTTGTGATATGGATAGATTTCAGTCGTTTTTGGAGTTTCGTTTAATACTTAATGATTCGACTGGGAGTGATAAAGATGTACAGTATGTCAGAAATCTACCGGATTGTGATTTTTCGGATGCTTCTTTAACTAATGAAGTTCAGCAATGTGAATTCCCGATAAGGGTATTACATGTTAATGCGCAAGGATTGCAGAGTGCGTATAGTGAACTTAAGTTTTTGTTAAATTCTAGTCCTAAAGATATTGTAGCTGTATGTGAAACTTTTTTGTCGCAAAAGTCTCCAATGTTTATGCTGTCCCTTTCGGGTATGAAATCTGTTTCAAGGTGTAGGTCAGAGAGTGCGAAAGGTGGTCAATTAATTTATGTTTAACAGGATTGGTCTGTATAATATACTTGATGATTTTTCAGTTTGGGAAGAAGGTTTATGTGAGACTCTATTTGTTGAATTACATCCCATTGGCTGCGAACCTTTTATTTTTGGATCAGTATATAGACCGCCATCAAGTAACCCCAAAGAATTTTTTGAGATTTTTGAGCCCCTAGTTGTAAAACTTGGTGGATGTAAAAAAACAGTAATAATTCCAGGTGATTTCAATTTTGATTTGTTGAATTTAGATGTGGCTTTTCATAAAGAGTTTCTGAACATTATGCTGTGTTCAGGCCTTTTTCCAAGTATTTCGCTACCTACGAGAGTAACAAAGACTACTGCAACTTTGCTGGATAACATTTTCTTTTCTGGTGTTTCTTTTAAAGCGATAAAATCTTCTGTTAGTATATGTGACATGTCTGATCATTTTCCAGTTAGTGTTGTTTTAGATGTAGCCTAAAGTTTATCTCAACCTGCATTTAAAAAACATGGAAATAAAAATTCTTACCGACAGAAAAAACTGATTGATTTTAAGCTTTTGCGTGAATTGATAGATAATAAAGATTGGACCCCCATTTTTGATTCAAATGATGTTAATGATGTTTTTGGCTGTCCAATCTTATGTATTTTATGAGGATTATAGAACTTATAGAAATAAACTGAATTCTATTATAAGATATGCCAAAAGAAAATATTTTTCCGATAAATTTTTACAGTATAAGTCAAATATGAAAAAGACATGGGAGCTAATCAATGAAAAAATCCGTCCCAATCATCGTTCGAGTTCGGGAGTTAATTGTCTTGAACTTGATGGTTCAAAAGTGACGGATCCAAAAGAAATTTCGGATATTTTTGGAAAGCATTTCAGTACTATTGGGTCTAGGATTGTATCGAGTACAAATAGGCAAGAGAGTCAGTCGACTGATTTTGTTGTTGAAGATGAAGCACCAAACTCATTTGATTTTTCTGAAATTGCGCTTCAGGAAATTAAAGGACATATAATGAAACTAAAGCAAAGTTTTTCATTGGATGATTTAGGGTTCTCTACACAAATTGTGAAACAAATAGCTCCTAATATAGCCCCATTGTTGGCACATATTTTTAATTTGTCTTTACTAAATGCAGTTTTTCCTGATCTTTTAAAAAATGCCCATGTATTAGCTTTGTATAAAGGTGGTGCTTCTACGGATCCTTCGAATTATAGAGGAATTTCACTATTATCTGTTTTTAGTAAAATTTTGGAAAAAATTGCTCATAAACAACTTCAAAATTATTTATGTAATAATAAAATATTGCATCCTTCGCAGTATGGATTCATTAAAGGAAAATCAGTAGAACTAGCAATACATCAGCTTTTAATTGAAATAAATAACGCGCTGGACACTGGTCAGGGTGCCTCGGCTATATTCTTGGATGTGGCCAAGGCGTTCGACTCGGTGGACCACCGTCTTTTACTAAATAAACTAAAAAAATATGGATTTTCTTCAAAATCATTGAATTTTTTTGCATCTTACCTTGCAGAAAGAAAAATTGAATGCCATGATAGTAAAAATGGTATCCGATCTAAGTCATTTTCCGTAAATTGTGGGATTCCTAAGGGCTCTGTTTTGGATCCTCAGTTAGCATCACATTTCCATGGAATTTTCCCTCTTAACTTGCAGCCTCATTCATATCCGACATCACTCAGGTTCAATTTCGCATACGAGTTTAGGCGAACAACTAGAGCAGGATTTAGTTTGAGGCATATTGCTCCAAAGGTGTGGAATTCTATTCCCCTGGATATTAGAGAGTGCGCTGATTACCAGCAGTTTCGCAGAATGGTGAGGAAGTTTATCTCTGAAAGTTGACTTTGGTTTTATTTACCTTGTTTGTATTTGGGCAGTTGTCCAAGAGGCTTGTTTTTTTTTTGTTTTTTTTTCGTTTTCATTTAAATTGCTACCGGTGTTTAATAATTTGTTGTAATTTTTAATGCGCTCAATTATGCCACTAGGCATTTGCGCAGGTGTATTTTATAGCGTTAGGTATATTTCATAAATAAAATATCTATCTATCTATCTATCTATTGGTATTATAGCTGGTGAGAGCAAAATGCTGCTTGACAAATCAATCCAATATTTCTGTATGCTGTTCAATTACTTCGCCGTTATTAAAAAATATTTATTTTTACGCTTATGTTTTTAAGATAATTTTAATTGTATGCTGAAAGTTACTAGTGTCGAAACTGGTGTAAGACTATGAAAAGCTTTATAGATTCGTTTAGTGTTGTCAGGATACATACTCATTTTTGACTCTTAAATCAATAATCCTGTTTTTTATACTTGACTTTTGTGTTTTCAGTAAAGCGCTAGTTTTGTATAATCCTAAAAGCATAGGGAAACATAATTAGTTGGTTTATTTATACTAGTTATATTAATATATATTAAATAGGCTGTGAAGTAATAATTTTTGTCCGTTTTAAGTTTCAACTTTGCTCTTTACTTCCTTCGGAAAAACTTTGTTTTTTTAAATTAATCTTTGTTCGTTTTTGATTAAAATTTAATGCAGAAACAACGCTGCCATGATCTTTTTTATTCATACGGAATAATGTACGCTCGTTTTAAGTTTTAATGTCACTTCTTAGTTTCAGTTGAAAATATTCACAAATATGACCTATGATTCAAGTGAACATACCACTCGATGCCTATTTTTTAGGTTTCTGCCGAATATAATAATTGCTTTTGGCGCAAATTCAATTTTAAACCCTTATTATTATTATTATTATTATTATTTATTTTTAACCCACACTGTACAGAGGTACAATATGTGGAGTATCACGAGGAAAAACACATAAAATGCAACACAAATCAATATATAAATCAAAGATTACCAATTACAGTGTAACACATAATAATTTAAAAGAAACTAAAACAAAAAAAAAATAACGTGAAAGGAGGGGGAAAAGAGGAAAAGAGGAAAAAACTGACAACTTGCAGAGTCTAATAAGCTGTCGTTATTATTATCATTATTTGATTTTTACTCACTCTTTACAATTCTGAATTGTAGAATGACCAAACAGAGAAAAACAACTAAACAAATAAAAGAAAAATAACTTACGACTGAAAAAAACCGATAAGGTGATGGTGCGGAGAAAAACGGATACAAGCAGTATTTGAAAATTTTCTGTGTAGTGCTTCCAGTTTTTCAGTAATATTAGGAACAAGAAATTTATTAATAATTACCCGGTTTTTGGTCCAAGGTGGAAGAAACAACAAAAATTTACAAAATCTAAAATAATTAATCCGGATTCTTTTTAACTCATTGTTCTTCAGAAGGAGAAAAATTCCAGAAGCAAAAAGAATTGAATGGTCACAAAAAGTTGAGCAAAGCTTGGCCAACGCGAGTTTATTATATTTACCTCTATTGGCAACAATCTTAGCATATCCTAATTTAATTTTCATATTAATATCTGATACTGTGCGCTGGCGCAAGCTCGGAAGACTATTAGTAATAGAAATACCGAGCCATCGAAGAGAATCTACGAGAGGGATAGTAAAGCCACTACAGCGAAGGGAAGTACTAGAAATGTTATTAAAAGAAAGAAATTTACATTTATCTACATTAAGAGAAAGGCCTATGTCTGAAAAAGAAGTGGCAACACAAGAAACCATGTTAGATAAACCAGTTTTAGTACGGCTTATAAGAAGCAGATCATCAGCGTAAGCCAGGTATGAAACATCAGAAAAACCGGAGAGATAGGTAGCCGATATCTTTGCCAGAACTCCTGAAATACATAAATTAAAAAGGGTCGGAGATAAAAGTCCACCTTGCCTTAAACCTCTTTTCAATTTAATAACAGATGCTGGCACAGATTTCAGCCGAAGAAAAGAATTAGAGTACCAGTTCCGAAGAAGCAAAATAACCGATAGATTGACACCGCAACCACGAAGAGCAGAAAAAAGCTGACTATGACATACACTATCAAAAGCTTTTGATAGATCTAAAGTACAAAGATATATACTCCTTCCCTTAGAAGAATTTTCAAGGAGCAAAGAAGATAATACACGATGTGCGTGTTGACAACCTACTCCGGGCTTAAATCCAAACTGGTTATCTCTCTCAAGCATATTATTAGTCACAAAAGATATTAAAACATGCTCAAGAACTTTACTAAAAGTGCAAGAGACAGTAATAGGTCGGTAAGAAGAGCAAATAAAAGGAGAATTCCCCTTCTTTAAAATTGAAGAGACTGTACCACACAAAAAACTCTCCGGTACACTAGAAGTACAAATACACATCTTTAGAAGTAGGTGTATATGGTCAATAAGGGGGAAGCAATCTAATAAAAGGTGAAATCTAGATATACCATCATTATCAACATTATCTGATTTAAGTTTCTTAATTACATCAATTACGGATGAAAGAGAAATGGGAACACAGAGACGCTGAGATAGAGGGGTACTAAAAATAGCAGAAAGAGAATGAGAATACAAAGAATACACACGGTAATTAACATTAGAAAAAATAGACGGGTAATGGCCATGCCAAGCAGATGCAGGAAGACAATCACAACTTGGCACATCATTTATAGTCGTCTCAGAATTAATAACTTTTCGCCATTCTCTCTTTGACACTGGAAAATCCATACCACGATAACGCATTGACTTAAGACATTTTTTATATTCACTGCGGGTCTTACGCTTAAGGTCAGATACAATACCACAAGGCGGTCTATCACATTCATTCCAGACTTTTAAGCAAAACTTAGCTTTATTTTTCAAAATTTTAAATTAGGATCTAAAGACCAAATAGGTTTTTGCGTACCACGTCTAACACGTTGCAGCGGCACTGCAACTGCCTCGGCATCTTTTAGACATTTAATTATTTGATTATAATAGCAATCCAGGTCCTTTTTGCAATTCACTTGTATAGAGCTCTGAAGCAGATGATAGGGAACTCGTATAGCAGACAGCAGCCTTGTTAGTGTAAACGCATAGAGAGGAACATCAGCTTTCTTCCAATTACTTTTTTCAAACCATTTTGAAGACCGGGGTACTTTGCAAAAACTTGCAGGGTTTAAATTCAGCGTAAGAGTAAGTGAGATAGGGAGATGTTCTAAGTCTTGTTCTTCAGCATGAACAAACACTATTGATGTAATAATACTAGGTGAGCAAATAATGCGATCAATATTGCTCTTACTGCTTGAATGGTGAATATAAGAATACGGATGAGTTTTGGGTATAATATGATAAGATGGAAGGCAATCTAACAACAAATCACTTCTCACTTATGAGTTATTTATATCCGTATTGAGGTCTCCAATGATCATATAATCTAGAGAAATAGACAGAATTTTTTCCACTAGAAACTTCAACGTGTTACAGGCTTTAGCATATCTAGCCATCGATCTGGAAGAACGGTCATCATAAGGCAGATAAGAATTAATGAAAACTATAGTGCCCATACGAACAGCCAAAAAAAAACTCATCCGAGTTAAAAATCACCGGCGAAACCAAATTAGGATTGCGCTTAAAAACACAAGCTAGCCCGCCGGATGGGCGACCTCTTGTGGCTCTGGCAGTAGTCAAAAACACATCATGATGAAGGCTCCGACGCAAAACGTTAATGCTAAAGTCTGTAAGAAGATGCTCCTGTAAACAAACCAAATCAAAATCATTGTAGAGCTCATTAATAACGAAGTCCTTATCCTTTGTACCATTAATATTAAACGATATTATTGAAAACTCCAAAGTCATTGCAAAAAGTGGGAGCGCGACATTAGTTCCTTAGATATAGCAGGACAAGCTATAAGAAGTATGATTTTTACCACAGTTAGCACACTTGGGAGCAGCACTACAAGGACTATCCTTAGTAGAAAGATGTGGCCCAGCACATCTGGCACATTTCGGGACATTGCTGGTGCAAGCACTTTGAAAGTGATCGTATGATCGGCATTTGAAGCAGCATTTAGGTATTTCTTTAAATACGTGAATTCTAAAAAATTCATATCCAACTTTAATTCCTTCTTTGAAATAAGCAGACTGAGTGAAGGAGTCTTCAAATTCAAGCTTGACTGACATAGTCTGGCCCAGTCGATTTGCACTTATTATACCTTGCAGTCTATTAATAACTGAAAGGTCAACATCAACTGGGAAACCTCTGAGAATCCCAAAAAAGCGCTTGGATTGTACTTTAACTGTTGCTCCGGTAATAAAGTTCTGAACCGATGCACAAAAATCTTCAGTTGCAGATTTATCGATATTGACATACCATCTGTCTTTAACAGGTTTCACATTACAAACTAATTCATGCCCAGCTATTTGATCGAGAACAGATTTGCGTTTAATCGGATCAGACAGATCTGAAGGCACTTTAGAGACAATTAACTGTCGTATGAGTGTCAATTGCTGGGGTAGGTTTCGGAAGTTGAGGAAAATTCAACTGATAATTGTCAAGTTTCCCTGACATTTCAACAACCACTTGTTGTAGCTCATTAAACTTAGAGAGTAAAGAAGTATAAGCATTTGCAGGGAGACATGGCACCTCTGTAGGTCGCTTTATCACAAACATAGGTACAAAAGTGTCGCTACTGTCAAGAGATCTTAACAGAGAAATAATGTCACTAAAATGATTAGAAAGTGCATTGTTCCCCTTACGTACTGGGCAATCCAATTCAGGTGCATTTATTTGCCACAGTAAACTTTTAGCTTCTTTGACTATATTCATGTCAAAAAACTCCATACCACGTCTTTGAATAATATCCTCCTCAATTCCGCTTAGCAAATTGCTTTGAATAAAATTCAGAACAGGAGAATATGAAAGTTCAGGCATTTCGTCAGAGCTTTTCATGGCTATCGCAATCACCACAAATTAAAAAGTCTCAATATTAATTCAGGAAAAAATACAGAATTAATAAATATCGAAATATAGGTCAAACTAAAAGCAAAGTAGATTCCATTTTATAATCCTCTTAAAGTTAACTCAGGTCAACAACTCATTTGGAATAAATTATGACCTCACCAAAATAAATCCAGACAGGAATAATATCCAATTCAATTTTGGTGTTACCTCAATGAACTCTGAAACGAAACTGAAAAGAAGCTGTAACCACTTTGCATCCTATGTACCATCCTACCTTTTTTATTGTTTTTTTTTTTTATATAAATAGTTTTTCCATTTTTCGTTCCCTACTCAGCTTATCAAAAACTTGCATTTCCCCCTTAAATCAAAGAACAGAATATTTCCACTATTTGCCGAAACAATTGATAAATAGCAGAAAACACTCCCTAGAGAATATGGAGAAAGTAGGTCACATTTAGACGTTTCACATTTTCCTCAGGTTGTGAATGGAAAATATTTATATTGATAGCTAATATTTGATCATATTTAATAAGGTAGCCACTGATGCCATAAAGAATTGCCCCTTCTCTCTCTCTGAAGAAATAACATTTCAGACAAAATATCATTCAAAACATTGAATATAATAAGAAATCACTAATATTCTAATGAAGGGAATTTGCAGGAGAAGCAGGCTTGCCACCCCTAGTGATTTATTACTTTAGTGATTTTTTATGTTGCCTAGTGATTTTTTTCTAGCTAGTGATTTTCGTTCTAAAACTAGTGATTTTTACCTAAATCTAGTGATTTTTCACGATATAGCACGTAATCATGATTCAATTGAATAAATGATACAACAAGCTAACTATTAAAAAAAAAAAACACAAAATAGTGATTCACTACAGTTCCTAATATGTTCCAGATTAGTGTTTATACAAATATACCGCCTATGAAAGCACGTAGATGTGAGAAACCGCTTTCTAATGACCCATTAAGAATCTCTCTATGATGTTCTGGTAAACCGCTAGCCCTGGAAAAAAAAGGAAAAAAAGGGAGACAGACCAGTGTTATCCTACAAAAGGTTTTCGACCGTGCTGATTCCAATTGTGCACTTTTTATTTCGATTTGACACCATTTTCAAGGAGTTTCAGGCTCTTTTTCGAAATAGCCATAAATTTCTTTTCGCAATAAACTTTTACTTCTAAGACGAACCAAAATAATAGTTACCATTCCTAAATTTTAAAGAGTTCATAGTGAATTCTTCCAACGGACTAATGAGACTTACTAAGGGGGCTGGGAGGGGGAATATACGGTGAGGGTCCCTTGTAAATCTTCAATGAAGGGTTTTGGACCATAATTATTACAATGGTACCGTTTTATACTTCGAAGCTTTTCAACTTAAGAAGTGGCACAAAAGGTGCCATTTTTTGTGCTATTTGGCACTTACGGATGGCAAAACTGATCAAAATCACGTAGATATGAGCAATAGCTAACAAATCAACCATTAAACATCTCTCTAAGAAGTTCTGGCTGCCCACTAGCCCCTAGCTTTTCCACTTAAGACATGGCATCAATAGTGCCATTTATAGTGTCATTTGGCAGTTGCAGGTGGTAGAATTCATAAATAAAACGTAGATATAAAAAATATCTTTAATGTGAGCTATTAAACATCTGTATACAATGTTTTTGTAGCCCGCTAGCCCCCCCCCCCCTTGAGAAATGGAACGAAATGTGCCATATGGTACTTGCAGACAGTGGAATTTATAAAAAGCACGTAGATGTGAGAAACAACTTTCTAATGAGCCATTAAGTCACCTCTATGATGTTCTGGTAAACCGCTAGCCCTGAAAAAAAAAGAAAAATAAAAAAAGGGAGACAGATCAGTGCTACCCATGCAAAAAAGTCATTTTCCTTGGTGTTCAAGGTGGGGGACTGTAATTATACTACAAAAGGTTTTCGACCATGCTGATTCCAATGGTGCACTTTTTATTTCGATTTGACGCCATTTTCAAGGGGTTTCAGGGTCTTTTTCGAAATGACCATAAATTTCTTTTCGAAATAAACTTTTACTTCTAAGATTAACCGAAACAAAAGTTACATTCCTGATTCAGCGTCAAATTGCAATTTTTTTTCACCAGACAGTTTTTTTGAAAACACGTTTTTCAACTTTTGATTACTATGGGCTGGTGTTCGCTCTTTACTAGGTTGCAGCTGCCGCTGCAACCATGATTAATAATATCTTGAATCTACAAAAAGTGTTCTTAATTGGTTTGCTTTTACTGTACCATAGCCTATATTATTTTGTGTTTTCAGTAAAGCGCTAGTTTTGTATAACCCTAAAAGCATAGGGAAACACAATTAGTTGGTTTATTTATACTAGTTATATTAATATATATTAAATAGGCTGTGAAGTAATAATTTTTATCCGTTTTAAGTTTCAAATTCGCTCTTTACTTCCCTAGGAAAAACTTTGTTTTTTTAAATTAATCCTAGTATGCAGTTAATCAAATTGGCTTCCGAAAAGAATCATTTTAATTGAGTATGCTTTTTTGAATATTAATTCTTAAAAGTAGACTTTTCATATAATCATTTGTTAAAAAAATTTAAAATCAATCGTTCTCAAAATTGAATCATACAGCTCATGCTTTATCGTCCTTTTTCACTCGATATTTTGTCGAGTTATTCCGAGTTCGAAACAAAATTCTTGCCACCTCCCCCGCATTCTGATGCATTGGCTTAACTGTTCAAACCTTGTGAGGAGCTAAAGAAGACTGCTCAGCAGTGTCTAGAATTTAAGTTGTGAGTTTATAAGTGATAGTAGTCAAAAGTTAATAGTTTTGCTCGAGTCCAGGATAGGCCCAGTTTTTGAAAACTACGAATCAAGTTCAATCTAAATCTACGAAAAAATGCCCTTCAATCTCCAATAGGGGCAAAGGCACAAACTTATCGCTAATGAAGGGTGCCAAACTTTAGAAGTGACTATGGGCTTCTTTTACCAACCAGCTGTCACTCATGGGCACATTACTAGGCCTGAGGAGTCGGTTATAACTTATATCTGACTCCAACTCTGTTTCCAGACATTTTCAATATACCGACTCCGACTCCATTCAGCAAAAATTTGCCAAAACTCGGATTCCACAGCTGTAATAAATATTCATTTCTATATACTCAGCCGACGCTTAAAAAGGAATAAAATAAATTTTATCATAAAGACCAAAAAGATCGACCATACTGGTCTTAAAGAGGCACGGTATCTAACAGAGCATACATATGTTGCCAGAGTTGTCAGTGCCTCGAAATCTAACTCGTGTACCTTGGGAGCAAAGTTGAAAAGAGTCTATAAATCTATCAAGCTGGCAAAAAGAAGTGGATAGTTTGACTAAGTACTAGTTATCAATTTTTCTTTTTATGCTCCCAAAAAAGCCATATTCTATGAAATTCTGTTTTTAAATTACAAATAAGATATTTAAAACAATTTTTTTGTATAACTATTATTTATAACTATTATTATTATTACGATAGTATAATTGCATAACTAATAGTAGTATATATATATATATATATAT